>JAXQQM020061330.1:0-229807 GCA_034641835.2 Pinus albicaulis | reverse complement strand
TATTTTCCCTTCTAGTAGGTTTTTGGGGTAAAATAGGGGCACAATGGATAAAACCAATGATTTTCACAAACTGACATGTTATAGGTTGGATAGTCTAAATTTTATCACCAACAACCTCAAATTTATGTCTTGTAATAGGCTGGTAAGTATCTTTTACCTAAGGAATGTGTGAGAGAGAGAAAAAGGGAACATTTCTTCCTTGTGTAAAATTTTGTTTTATTGGAAAGGGTGTTTTATCAGCCATCAACTAATGGCATCGCTCCTTCTATCGCCAAAATGTTGACGGTGTTGAACACCACCAACATGCAAGTGGGTCACCCCAATGAAAGTTCGCAATTAGGATTTACACAGTTTAGTGTTGGAACCCTTACGAAAATTAGGCTATACTCCCACATATTCTTAAAGATATGCCTTGGGTTCAATGTTGATCATGAGAGAGTATACACATGTAGTTTTAGATTAGCAACTAGGAGTGCCTTGTGGAATGTTCAGTTGTGGAATATATCAAAGTCCATTCAGTGAAAGGGAAAGAAAAGTGAGCCTTTTAAAGACAGGTAATATACTTCTAGAAAATACACATGAGCATATACATATGAATGAATAGTTGGAAAATAGTAAAATAGTTCACTTATAATTAATGATTGTGAAAACACATTCAACGCATCTTCAACAAGATAAGTACCAAAGCCACTGAAATAGTTCAATTGACTTAGTAAAAATTAAAACAACATACATCGCAAACATTCCATGAATATTTTTACAATATTTATGACTTATGAATGAACATGTGTTGCCTTAGTGAGCTTTTGCATGAAGTAAAATCTCCAAGATACATCAGCATAGTTAACACCACTAGTTCCAATACTGGCACGTTAGAGCAACCACCTGCTCCTCCAAAAGAAATAACTTCCTCTCTAATGCTTGGTAGGAGTAGGTAAGGTGAAAAATAATTTTCATGAAAAATGAGAGTGTATACTTATAACATATGGGGTGATTATTCACCTTGCTTGTGACTCTTGGAATACCCTCAATCGTGTTTGAATTCTTTATGACCTTTCTGTTAGTGTCGGTATCTTCATCCCTTCGTCAGTGATCAAATTCTCTTGTTGCATTGCATATTAGGTGTCTCACTCAGTCAGCTGCATTCCATTAGGAGCATGTATCATATGATGGTAGTGGCTTGTTTTACATTTTCCCTCATGTATTTTACCTGCTGGCCCATTTCCATTCATCAAGATCATCTGCAGTCACTTTTTGCCTTTTAATTTGTAAGAGTCATTTTTAGGGTTTCAGTTTCATTATGTATAGGGTTTCATCAAAAATTTCTTCAAAATGTCTAATAATGGTCAACAGGCGCATGAAAAGGTTGAATAAAGTTCCAGTACCAATAAATTTCATAATCGCATGCTCGGAAATGTATTTTTCCTCAAAACCCTATTTTGAGGAAAAACAAAATATTTAAGGTTTTTATGTATAAACTTGATGTAATTTCAGTTCTCTCATATGTAAGCAACGTTAGTGGCAACCCTGGTCACCTTTTTAAGCTCCAGCAGCTCCATCCCCTACAAGGAAAACAAAAATCAAGTCATTCAGTTCATCAAAAGCACAAATAAAGTAAACTGCCCAAAAAGTAGAGTTGAAAAAGTAAGTTACAATGCAAAAATTATAAAAGTGGGTTTTATGAGTGAAAAATTGAGAAAAATTGAGCAAGAGAAGGTCGTAGGTAGCAAGCTTGAAGAAAAACTGTGCAAATTCAAGGGCACAACACATTGGGTAAGAGACGGGGCACATATAAGTGGCGCGGCGCATTGGGCCAGCCTCCATAGTGTAAAAAATACACTGGCATGACGCATTGAGTAGGCATGGAACATTGGGTTGGTGGCGCGGTGCATAGAGATGCAAGCCCAATTTCACCATAAACTTCCCCAAACTTTCCAAATTTGCTCAAATCCTTGGTATGCAAGTAAGTTTAGATTCCTTCCATTGCCATTGAAAAGGTTTTTCCTAAAATTTATGATGGTTTAGTGTGATAGAACTCAAACTCTACCTCCTTCTAAATTTTCTCAAAAGCAATTTTTTAGGGCTGCATTTGTGTCTTTGCTACCAAGTCCACTCCATCACTCCCTCATTATTTCACTCCTTCATTCATTCTTTACTTTCATCCACTCATTCCCTAATTCCCATATCCCTAATCCCACTATCCCAAACCCTACACTCCCTAAACCCTACTCACATCCCTAAAACTCTTCCTCCCATCCCTAACTCTGTTCACACACACATTTCTACACTCTCTTCCATACACTCTACCCATTTCATTCCTCCACCATATTTTCACACTATTATCCACAAAACCATCCATGTACAACCACATTTTTCAAAACCAAAGGAAAACAATGGAAAGAGATAGTGATCATGGGTATGAGCAAGAGATTGAACATGACAGGGAATCTTGGCTTGAGAGAGAAAACTTACACTTGGGAAAGGATGCTAGAGAAGGCCAAAAATGAGAAAAACATGTTAAGGAACATGGCATACCACTACTTTGTCAATAAATATGGTGTGCAAAGCAAGAATCAAGATTTTGAAAGCCAAGTTGAAGAAGGCATCGAGGAGGCGAAACGAGCATGATAAACTTCAGATATTGGCTGAGGCTTCCTTGGCCCAACACAACATTTTATGAAGAACACTCAATCCAAATTTCAAAAAATTTGGGACATTTTTTGCATTTTTGAATTTTTGGGCTAAAACACAGGTTTTTCTACCCAATGCGTCGTGCCACAGGGCGCGCGCTTTTGATAGGGGACTCCTTTTGATGAAAAATCAACATTTTTGGACTTTTCATGGAAAAATATGCATGCCTACCAATGGCCAACAAATTTTGATAGGTTTTGGGCTTCCAAAAAGGTCAAAAACACCCCAAAAATGACCTTTTGCCCCTTTCTTGGCACACAGGAAGCAGTCTTGGGAGAACTCAGTTTTGGAGGGGAAAATGGAAGCCAAATTCAAAAATTACACTTGTGTTGGAAAGTAGATAGGCGGAACTTTCCAGCAAACCCACTTGGAACAAATTTGGACACCAGGAAGGCCTTAAAAATTAGCTGCAAACTGGTGCGATGCATAGGGAAAATAGGCACGGCGCATTGGAGGATTTTGCTCATTTTTTACCCAAAAACTCTGTTTTTCGCCTAGTTTTTGACAGTTTGACTTTATTACTTCCAAATTTCAAACTCATGATGTAATTAAATGTAATTTTATGGATCTTGATGTAATTTTGCTAAATTTTCACTCATAGAAGTAGATTCATCCATCAAAAGGGTAATTTGCAATTGAATGAATCAGTTTCCTAGTTTTTAGAGGCAAGTTGTTCCATTGCCTACTTTCTAGTTCTCAGTTTAGATTTTGTAGGAGCAGATCCTAAACTCATGAGATCAACCTCTAGAAGTTAGGATGAGTGGTTGTTTGTTTATATCTTGTGGTTTTTTAGTCATTAGCATGGTTGTACTTTTGGGAATATTTTGAGCATCATTGTACATTCATCTGTACAGTTTGGCAAAGGAATAGACCAGGGTTTGCAACACTCTATGGGATTCATGTGGAATTTTGATTTGATAGTGTGTTTCTCTCTATAAATTTAATTCTACTGGTGTTTTATGTATACCATTTTCTCTCTTATTTCTTCTTAACTTAAACAAACAAGGATAAAGCTAGAATTCATTAAAATTTGTAGTGCTCTACCTAGGGTTTGTTTAATTTTCTATGTTTTTAGTTGTTTGAAGAGGATCCCTGAAGTTTTATTGCCCTCTTCAACTCCTCACCTATCTCAACTCTCCATTTCCTTCAAATTGAAGTGTCAAATTAATTTCCTACCTTGCCCCATTCAGATCTCTGCAAAAATGAGCCTCATTACCCAGACCCAAATTTGCCTTTCCTATTGATCCAACGGAATATCATTAAATTCAATCGAGACTCTTTTGCATACATACCTAGCCTAAAATCAGTCTTCATTCAAGTCATATCAAGCCTCATTGATCATTTTTTTTGCTGAGATTTACAAGGAGAGAGCCCTCTCCTGATCTGGTAGGGATAGCTACCAGGTTAAGCATGGTTTGATGCTACCCTATATTCTGCCTTTCTCAGCCTAAGGTATATTTAGGCCATAACATAGTAGCAACCATACTGGGAAAATGAAAATTTTGTTGTTTGCTTTATAAACTACAGATGGATCCTGAAGTTAGCTAGGTAGCCTTCGAAATGCTCTTACTTTTGTTGTGTAACCAGCTCCAAAAATAGGAGAAAAGAGATATCAACACCTTAGAAATAAGCCACTTCGAGGGGGAAACCTCCGATACGTTACATAAATGAACAATTATTGGATGATAAAAATGAACAAAACCTCCTTTCTATATATAAGAGTCCATGGGGCCATAATGTAATCCTAGTGGGCCACAATGTAATCCTAGCCGACCTAACAATAATAATTTAAGGGCACAATAATAACAAAATGGGGGTTACAAGTGTTCAATAATAACAATAAGGGGGTTACACTAACAATAATAAGGGACTATACTAGTGATATAGGGACCTAACATGCCCCTCTCCTTCAAAAAAGTGTTGTCCTCAACGCTTGAGTAGCTCCGGGTGCTTCTGTATAAAATTCTCATCCTCCCATTTAGAATCTTCAGTGGGTAATTTCTTGCACTTGATGAGATACTCTGAAATTGATCAATTCCATAGCTGTCAAGTTCTTGTTTCCATGACCACTTCAGGTTCCAATATGATTTTTCCTTCCTCATCGAGTTCTGGCAATATTGTTTGACCTGGAAGATTTTCACCTATAACCTTCTTTAAGCATGAAACATGGAAAACTGGATGTACTCGCGAAGAAGCAAGAAGCTCCAATTTGTATGCCATAGAACCAATATTTTGTAACACCTTGTAAGGACCATAGTACTTTGGTGATAATTTATTATCCTTCTTAGCTTGCTTGAGGGACATTTGTTTGTATGGTTGTAGCTATAAAAATACCCAATCTCCTACATCAAAACTTCTCTCGCTGCGATGTTGATTTGCCTGTTGTTTCATTCGATTTTGTGCCAAATTCAGGTTATCCTTTAAGAGTTGGAGAACTTCTTGCTGATGCTCGATGTTATCTTCCACTGCTTGAACCTTCGAATTTTCTCTTAAATATGATGTGATGGATGGTGGATGATATCCATAAAGTGCCATAAATGTGGTCATTTTTGCTGCAGTATGGAAGGAAGTGTTATACCACCATTCAGCGAGAGGTAACCACTTGACCCATTGTGTTTGTTTATCAGATACAAAACAACGAAGATATCCTTCCAAACATTTATTTACTATCTCAGTTTGACCATCATATTAAGGATGATAAGATGAGCTATGAGCTAATTGAGTACCCAAACAAGAAAATAACTCCGTCCAAAAATTTCCAGTAAAAATGGGATCTCTGTCGCTCACAATAACCCTTGGGCTTCCATGTAGCTTTTGAATTCTATCCAAAAATGTAGTAGCAACTGTACTTGCTTTAAATGGATGAGATAATGCACAAAAGTGTGCATACTTGGTAAGTCTATCAACTACCACCATGATGACATTCTTTCCTTCAGACTTAGGTAAACCTGTGATAAAATCCATTGAAATCTCCTCCCAACGCTGACTTGGAATGGATAAAGGTTGTAGAAGTCCCGGGGTCTTAATTGTCTCCACTTTATTCTGCCGGCAAACCAAACATTCCGCCACAAACTTTTGAATATCAGATTTAAGGCCATCCCAAAAAAATTCTTTCTTCACCCTGTGGTAAGTTTTTAAAAATCCTGAGTGTCCTCCTAAAGGAGAAGTGTGCAATTCTAAAAGAATCTTTTGTTTTAGTTGGGAATTCTTACAAAGATATAAGCGATCTTTGTACCATAAGGAATCATTTTTCCAACTAAATGTATCAGATGTACTAGGATCTTGCTGCAACTTTTGAATGAGTGTCCATAAATCTTTGTCCTTCTTCCATTCATCTCTTGCTTCAGTTATCCAATTTGGTTGGATAATAGAAATGGCACAAAGCAATGCTTCCACCTCTTCATTCTTTCTTGAGAGTGCATCTGCAACAACATTAAGCTTTCCTTTTTTGTAGATTATTTCAAAGTCATAACCCAACATCTTTATGACCCATTTTCGCTACTCTTCTGATGATAGTCTTTGTTCCAAAAAGTGTTTAAGACTATCATGATCAGTTTTTACCTTGAACTGTCTTCCCATTAGGTAAGTTCGCCATTTAATTAGTGCATGCAGTATTGCTAACATTTCCTTCTCATAAATAGGTTTCTGTAAATACTTTCCTTTGATTGGACGACTTTCAAAAGCAATGGGTCTTCCTTCCTGCATTAAAACTGCACCAATTCCATTTCCTGAGGCATCACATTCCACAATAAAGGTTTTTGTGAAGTCTGGCATAGCTAAGATCGGTGCTAGGCACATTGCCTCTTTAAGATGTTCAAAGGCCTTAGTTGCTTCAGGAGTCCATGAAAATGCATCTTTCTTCAATAATGTTGTTAGAGGTGCCGCTATTCTCCCATAATTCTTAACAAACTTGCGATAATACCCTGTTAACCCGAGAAATCCTCGCAACTGCTTTATGGTTGTGGGGACTTTCCATTCCTTAATGGCTTTAATTTTGTTAGGGTCTACTTTAACACCCTCGCGAGATACAATATGACCCAGATATTCCACCTCTTGTACTCCAAAGAAACATTTGGATGTTTTTGCATATAATTGTTTCTCCTGCAATAGTTTGAGCACCCTTTCAACATGTTCAACATGATCCTTCCAAGACCTGCTGTAGATTAGTATATCATCAAAAAATACTAGCACAAATTTTCTAAGGAAGGGTTTGGAAATGGAATTCATCAACCCTTGAAATGTAGAAGGTGCATTGGTAAGGCCAAAAGGCATGACCAAAAATTCATAATGACCCTCATGAGTTCGAAATGTTGTTTTCGGAATATCTTCAGTCTTCATTCTAATTTGATAATATCCTGAATGAAGATCCAACTTGGTAAAATAAATTTCTCCATGTAATTCATCCAATAATTCATCAATCACATGAATGGGAAATTTGTCTTTAATGGTGAGCTTATTGACCTCCCTATAATCTGGACACATTTGCCATTATCCATCCTTCTTTTGTACCAAAACTATAGGAGCAGAGAAAGAACTTTGACTAGGTTCAATTATACCCGCCTCTAAAATTTCTGCAATCATACGTTCAATTTTGATCTTTTGGAAGTAAGGATATCTATAAGGCCTGATGTTTGGAGGAACACTTCCTGGAATCAAATGAATAGCATGATCATGATCACGAATAGGTGGGATTAATTTGGGATTTTCAAACACCTTGGAATGATTGTCCAAGACTTGTTGGAGATCTGCAGAAATAGATAATTTGATGTCGGAACTTCTAGTGAGCATAATTGTGCAATTACGCCTCGTTTTTCTTTCTTTAGAAGATTTGTCGTGACATTAGAGCTTATTATCCTTCCTGGCTTCCCTTCAATACCCCATAATTCGACTTCCTTTGCTTCTGAAAAAAAATTCAAGAAACGTTCTTTAAAATTAAAAGCTACCGTCCCCAAATATTGTAACCATTATACTCCTAGTACAACATCAACACCTCCCATAGGAATGGAAAGCATTGGACTAGTCAATACATATTCCCCCACGGTTAGCTTAATATTGTGGCATTTTCCAGAGCAATTTATAGTTCCTCCATTTGCAACCATCACTTGACATTCTGGTGCTGGGTATAGGAAACAATTTAATTCCTTGGCTACCTTACAATGAATAAAATTATGGGTGCTACCTGAATCAATCAACACTAATACCTTTTTCTTCTTGATTTGTCCTTCTATCTTGAGAGTTTGAGGAGTGGTAATTCCTGCCAGTGCATTACACGATATGGTCGGATTCATTTCTTCCTCTTCTAGGGCTGGTTCCTCGTGTATATCCTCTTCTTGTTCATTTTCTTCTTCCTCTTCACAATCTATGTAAAATAATTTCTTCTCAGCACACTTATGACCTTTAGTGTATTTTCTATCACAACCGTAGCAAAGCCCTTTTGCTCTTTTTTCTTCCAATTGTTGTGGTGTCAACCTTGTAGGTTGTGGAAATCTAGGCGTAGCAACACTTCCTTCTTTATAGAATTGAGTGGTAGGCTTCCTTGTCACCATTATTTTACATTCAACTTTTCTTGCCAACCTGAATGCCTTCTCCAATGAATCCGGTTCCAAAACATGAACTTCATGTTGGATGTTATCCTTTAAAGTGTCTATGAAGAGATCGATCCTGTGTTCCTCTAGAATATCAGTTACCCTTATATTCAATTTTTGGAAGTCCTCAATGTGCTGCCCCACTAAACCCTTTTGTTTGAGATTGATCAATTGGCTAAAGAAGGTGTTGCTCTTTGTATCCTCATAATGTGCTATCATTTCCCCCGTAAAAATTGACCTAGTGACAATTTTTTTATGGGAGAAAAGCCATCGATACCATACAAATGTATTTTTCTCTAAATGTAAAGTTGCAATGCATACCTTTTGTGTGTTTTTCACATTATGGAGATCAAAATATTGCTCCATCTGTAGTATCCATGTTACAGGATCCTTCCCATCAAATTTCCTCATATCCATTTTTGGAATATGGTGGTTCTTCCCTCCAATAGTAGAGTTTATGAAATCACGATTAACATTTACTTTGTTCTCATCATGAGTTTCCTCTACTATCTTTTTACCATTAGGAAACATTGCTTGTATCAACTTTCCCAAACCTTCGATGTCTACTTTTAGATATTTCTTCATGTTTTCCATGTTGTCTTTCATTTTTTCATCGATCTTAGCTTCCATGTCATCCATCTTAGCTTCCATGCCGACTTGCATGCCATCCATCTTAGCTTCCAAAACATTCATGTTAGCTTCCATGCCTTTCTTCAAACCATCCATCTTAGTTTCCACGCCCTTCTTCAAAACTTCCATTTCATTTTTTGTTGTTCTTTGCGAGAGCAAAATTTGTTGCACTTGCTATTGTAATTTTGATATGTCATGTTGCCATTCTTCGTCTTCATGAGTCATAGTAGAGCCTTCTAAAGGCTTAATGGGTGTTGAATTATTTTTAGGGGCCATTTTAGAATCCAATATTGATATCTATTCTACAATAGGCCCTTGCAATCAATTCAACTTGATTCTTCAAACAAGAATTATGCAATTCGGAAAAAAATACACACCTTTTACTTGCTTTGAGGAGCTCGATATTGAAATTGTATTATCTCTGTGATTTAGGATCCTAAATATCTGAAATTCAGCACTAAAGTCGCCTTCTAAATTCTCTTTTGAATGCCACAGGTCTGACCTGATTTGGATTCTCCAAGACAAAGTTGTGTCCAATCTCCCACAATGACCTAATTATGGACTGGTTCAGTAGAGCGAACTTGTAAAACTTGCCACATGTCACTGTTTCTTCCTTTGTCTCTGAAATTGATAGCCAAGAAACTACAGTCTATGTACTTGCGACCAATTTTTACGGCACTCCAATCCAATGCCCAGAGAGAGAGTGATTGAACGTTTCCCACGATCACCTCTTTGAGATGCAATTCAGGAGCCTGAAAAAGCACTACCTTCCACATATCATATCTCCAAAAATATTGCAAACCAAGCTCTGAAATTTTTTGACAAATTTTCTTAAGATGTCAGCTTCGTACCATAGGAATTTTAGATTCTGAAACTTCGTAGAAAAAAAATTATAATGCAAATTCCACGATGACCTGTTTAGGAGCCTGAAAACAGACCTAACTTTTATAGATCATATCTCCAAAAATATTGCGAACCAAGCTCTGAAATTTCTAGAAAATATTCCTCAGGATTTTGGCTTCGCACCCTAAAAATTTTATCTTCTGAAACTTCGTAGAAAAAAAGTTATAGTGAAAATTCCACGATGACCTATTTGGAGCAGCGAAACCCTAGAATCCAAACCTCTGATACCAAATGTTGTGTAACCAACTCCAAAAATAGGAGAAAAGAGATATCAACGCCTTAGAAATAAGCAACTTCGAGGGGGAAACCTCCAATAAATTACATAAATGAAAAATTCTTGGATGATACAAATGAACAAAGCCTCCTTTCTATATATAGGAGTCCATGGGGCCATAATGTAATCCTAGTGGGCCACAATGTAATCCTAGCCGACCTAACAATAATAATTTAAGGGCACAATAATAACAAAATGGGGGTTACAAGGGTTCAATAATAATAATAAGGGGCTTACACTAACAATAATAAGGGACTATACTAGTGATATAGGGACCTAACAGCTTTGCATTAGCGAAAGTAGATGAATGCTACTTCAGTCAATCTCTGGTTTAGTTTATGAACTGAACATTTGGTTTCCTCAGTAAAATCTAATCATGTTCAGATTTGATTGTTGATGGTGGACAACAATCAGACATTGCAAGGCTAAAATCATTCACCTGGCGACTCTAAATAAGTTTCAAGTTTAGATCCAAGGACTCCACTGGAGGATGAACCTGACCAACAGAAACATGAAAGGACAATATGGAAGGATTAGGTATTCAAGTTGGAATTTCATCCAAGAAATTTTTTTCTTTGTCATAAATTATTTCTTCTCTTTTCCCTAGAATGTAAAGAAGGCTTTGCAAAGTATACTGTATTTGAGAAAATATCCTCGGACTGCATTTGATTCCTTCCCTTTGAAGATTGTGAATACCAAAGATTTGCATGCTTTTGAGCTTGATCAAGACCTTTCTTCCGAATCTTGTGATGACCATCTTCAAACTAATAAACCTCAAGAGACCAAGACTGATTCTGCATCATTTGTAAATACCCCTATACCTTGTAAAATTCTAGATCGATACAAGCCTCTGATTTTACCTCCTATATCCCATGCTTTCCATAAAAATCATGACCTGTATCTACCAATATTTGATGGTGAACGCGACAACATCACTGCTGAGAGACATGTTCTGAATTTTGAGTATTTTATTGACCTTTTTGAATTTGATGAAGAGGATTTCAGTATTATTCTTTTTGCTCTTTCTTTGCGAGGAAAAGTCAAGAGTTGGATCAAAACCCTGCCAGATGCGAGCATCTCAGATTTCTGGAAGTTCGTCAAAGTTTGGTGATCAAACAGAACCCTTTCTTGATTATAGAAGAATATAAACAGCTAAAAAGACTTCCAGGGGAGAAAGTACAACAGGTTTTTTCTAGATTTAACCAAGTTTATTATTTGATGCTAGTTAATATAAGACCTCCTCTTGGATCTGCTATCTTGCACTACCCGAGGGCCTTTGTTTCAGAAATGGAGTTTCAGCTGAGAGAAAGGATTCTTGCAACACTTGAAGAGATGCATAACAATGCAGTAGATGTAGAGGATCATTTACTGATCCGAAGGGAAAAGTTGAAGGAAGAAGAGATGAAAAACATAAATCCAAAGGAATTGACATCTCTCGAGGTAAAGCTTGACATTTTGGTAAGCGCAATGGAAGAGATGATGCAGAGGATCATCATAAGGAATGAGTAAATTTTGAAGCCCATGGCTCGCTGATTGAAGAAGAACAAGTTTCTGATCCAAAACATTTTGTTTCTTATCCCAACTGTCATAGATCTGATAATGATTGTTTTATAGATCATCTTGGAGAAGAGAGAGCTGTTGATATGACATGTATGTTTGATGATGTGTATTATACTGATGATTTACCTCAGTTTGATCAGTATGATGATGATTATGTTCTCCAAACAAAAGCTAATCTTGCAGACAAATCAACAGCTAGTTTTTGGAAGAAGAAGTTCACTTTTAGCAGTTCGAATACAATGTTCAGCCATCACATATCAGCTATGGAAATGAGGAGGAGAGCGCATCAAATTTTAAAGTAAGTGAAGGATCTTTGACTTTTTGTTTTTCTTCGTTTCAGCTCATCAGAGACAATATTCATGCAATCTAAAATCAAATGTCGACAAGTCTTGAGTTGAACCATCTTGAGGGTAATGAAAACCTTGTTCAATACTTCTCATATCTATATCTGCAGCCCCTAAATGCCATTGATTGTCAAGTTGTAGATGAGGACCTGGAAGCTGGCACATATGATCAAATGATGCAAGATGATTTCGTACCATTTTTTTTTGAATCATTTTAGTCTTTGAAGGGTAAATTGCATACTATATGTTCAAATGAGCAGCCTGTAGGAAATCATGTAATCTCATCAGAACTAATAGAAAATGGATTGCATCAGTCTTTTCAAGTTTTTCACAATCCAATAGCTGATGTGTTGGATGATGTCTACAGTCAAAGTCTTTCTCCATTGACTACATGCGATCTTGAAACGTGTGCTGATATAAACTTAATCCGGCAGCCGGTCTCTTTGTCATTTTTAGCAGGAGTCTTGTCACAAAGCTCAAAAAAAAGTTTGCATTCATGGTATGAGGAGAAGAGAAGTAATCCATTGGATGAGCTAAGTCCCAGTGTGCATGAACTTCAATATCCTTATGCAGTGTTTTTGGAGGCGGATAGAGAATCCATATCATTCAACGGATCTGTTTCCAAGTTTTTATGGGAGTTTCCATTTTGTAGTTCTCTCTTGTTGTTCATAAGCGAACACTTGCGGAGAATTCAAACAATATTCGGAATAATTACTTGGTTTCATTGGTTGTTTCATTTCACTTGATCAGGTGATGAATGGAACAATTATAGTAGGTTGTGATGAATAAGTTCAATGATGAGTGTCTTTTTTAGTTTATCAATTTTGTTTTAGTTTTCAGTCTTAGTTTTGAGTCATATTTCGCTCCTAAAATTGAGTCAAGAGTTTGGTTTTGGTTTGTCGAATTTATTGACTCCATAGCCCAATGGACGTAGGCACTGCCTGCTTTCCTAGAGATTTGTAATTCTTGGCACCTCCAAGGAGCTACCATCCCCATTGGAGCCAATGTTAGTGTCGGTATCTTCATCCCTCCGTCAGTGATCAAATTATCTTGTTGCATTTCATATTAGGTGTCTTGCTTAGTCAACTGCATTCCATTAGGAGCATGGATCATCTGATGGTAGTGTCTTGTTGTACATTTTCCCTCATGTATTTTACCTATTGGCCAATTTCCATTCATCAAGATCATCTGTAGTCACTTTTTGTCTTTAAATTTGTAAGAGTCATTTTTAGGGTTTCAGTTTCATTAGGTCTATGTTTTCATCAAAAAGGTCTTCAAAATGTCTAATAATGGTCAATAGGCACATTAGGAGGTTGAATAAAGTTCCAGTACCAATAAATTTCATAATATCATGCTCATAAATGTATTTTTCCTCAAAACCATGTTTTGAGGAAAAACAGAATATTTTAGGTTTTTATGTATAAACTTGATGTAATTTCAATTCTCTCATATGTAAGCAACTTCAGTGGCAACCCTGGTCACCTTGTCAAGCTCCAACAGCTCCATCCCCTACAAGGCAAACAAAAATCAAGTCATTCAGTTCATCAAAAGCATAAATAAAGTAAATTGCCCAAAAAACAGAGTTGAAAAAGTAAGTTACAATAAAAAAATTATAAAAGTGGGTTTTATGAGTGAAAAATAAAAAGATATTGTATACAAACTCATTGTTCATGTTCGAAGACCTCATTTGCATTCAAAGGAGAAAAATTGAGCAAGAGAAGGTCGTAGGCAACAAGCTTGAAGCAAAACCATGCAAATTCAAGGGTGCGACACATTGGGTAAGAGGCACGCCGCATATAAGTGGCACGACGCATTGGGCTAGCCTCCATAGTGTAAAAAATACACTGGCGCAGCGCATTGAGCAGGTGCGGTGCATTGGGTTGGTGGTGCGATGCATAGAGCTACAAGCCCAATTTCACCATAAACTTCCCCAAAATTTCCAAATTTTCTCAAATCTATCGTATGCAAGTAAGTTTTGATTCCTTCCATTGCCATTGAAAATGTTTTTCTTAAAATTTATGATGGTTTAGTGTGATAGAAATCAAACTCTACCTCCTTCTAAATTTTCTAAAAAACAATTGTCTAGGGCCGCATTTGTGTCTTTGCTACCAAGTCCACTCCATCACTCCCTCATTATTTCACTCCTTCATTCATTCTTCACTTTCATCCACTCATTCCCTAATCCCAATATCCCAAACCCTACACTCCCCAAACCCTACTCACATCCCTAAAACTCTTACTCCCATCCCTAACTCTATTCACGCATACATTTTTACACTCTACCCATTTCATTCCTCCACCATATTTTCACACTATTATCCACAAAACCATCCATGTACAACCACATTTTTCAAAACCAAAGGAAAACAATGGAAAGAGACAGTGATCATGCGTATGAGCAAGAGATTGAACATGACCGGGAATCTTGGCTTGAGAGAGCAAAATTTCACTTGGGAAAGGATGGTAGAGAAGGCCAACAACAAGAAAAATATGTTAAGGAACATGGCATACCACTACTTGTCAATAAATATGGTGTGCAAAGCAAGAATCAAGATTTTGAAAGCCAAGTTGAAGAAGCCATCGAGGAGGCGAAAAGAGAATGATAAAATTCAGATATTGGCTGAGGATTTGTTGGCCTAACGCAAAATTGTATGAAGAACACTCAGCCCAAATTTCAAAAAATTTGGGACATTTTTTTTCATTTTTGAATTTTTGGGCTAAAACACAGGTTTTTCTGCCCAATGCACCACGCTACCTGGCGTGCGCTTTTGATAGGGGACTCCTTTTGATGCAAACTCAACATTTTTTTATTTTTCATATAAAAATATGCATGCCTACCAATGACCAAAAAATTTTGATAGGTTTTGGGCTTCCAAAAAGGTCAAAAAGACCCCAAAAATGACCTTTCTGCCCCTTTTTTGACACACAGGGAGCAGTCTTGTGAGAACTGAGTTTTGGAGGGGAAAATTGAGGCCAAATTCAAAAATTCCACTTGTGTTGGAAAATAGACAGGTAGACCATTCCAACAAGCCCACTTGGAGCACATGTGGACACTGAGAATGCCTCCAAAATCAGCTACAAACTAGTGGGACACATAGGGAAAACAGGCACAGCACATTGGAGGATTTTGCACATTTTTGACCCAAAAACTCTGTTTTTCGCCTAGTTTTTGACAGTTTGACTTTATTACATCTAAATGTCAAACTCATGATGTAATTAAATGTAATTTGATGGATCTTGATGTAATTTTTATATTTTTTCACTCATAGAAGTAGATTCATTCATCAAAAGGGTAATTTGCAACTGAATGAATCAGTTTCCTAGTTTTTAGAGGCAAGTTGTTCCACTGCCTACTTTCTAGTTCTCAGTTTAGATTTTGTTGGAGAATCTCCTAAACTCATGAGCTCAACCTATAGAAGCTAGGATGAGTGGTTGTTTTTATATATCTTGTGGTTTTTTAGTCATTATCATGGTTGAACTTTTGGGAATGTTTTGAGCATCATTGTACATTCATCTCTGTAGTTTGGCAAAGGAATAGACCAGGTTTTGCAGCACTCTATGGGATTCATGTGGCATTTTTCTTTGATAGTGTGTTTCTCTCTGTAAACTTAAGTCTACTGGTGTTTTATGTATACCATTTTCTCTCTTGTTTCTTCTTAACTTAAACAAACAAGGATAAAGGTAGAATTCATTAAAATTTGCAGTGCTCTACCTAGGGTTTGTTTAATTTTCTATGTTTTCAGTTGTTTGAAGAGGATCCCTGAAGGTTTCTTGCCCTCTTCAACTCCCCACCTGTCTCAACTCTCCATTTCTTTAAAATTGAAGTGTCAAATCAATTTCCTACCTTGCCCCGTTCAGATCTCTGCAAAACTGAGCCTCATTCCCTAGACCCAAATTTTCCTTTCCTCTTGAGCCAACGAAATATCATTAAATTCAATCAAGACTCTTTTGCATACATACCTAGCCTAAAATAAGTTTTCATTCAAGTCATCTCAGGCCTCATTGATCAGTTTTTTTGTTGAGATTGACAAGGAGAGATCCCTCTCCCGATCTGGTAGGGCTAGCTACCAAGTTAAGCGTGGTTTGATGTTACCCTAGGTTCTGCCTTTCCCAGCCTGAGGTAGATTTAGGCCATAACACTTTCGACTCACACATGAATTTTCACATTACATGGATCACCCTTGGACTTCCACTTTACATTACATTTGTCAAATATTATATTTACATAATCCATAAATGATGTGGCACATGATGACTCATGCCATGAAATTATATGATACTAGTGACATGGACTAAATGGTGCCATTGAAATGTCAAGTAACTCTTTGTTTCTATTTTTTTTGTCTTCATGAGAGATAGAACTTTGTCTTATTTTTCATTTTCCATATTTCTTGAAAGTAAGGAGCGTTGAATATGATGTTTGATCTTCAGCCTGATGTCCCATTCGTCTCTCTTGATTGATCAACTTGTTTTGCAACTTCAAAGGTGTCTTCTATAAAATTATCCTTCTCCATCTCCTTCATCACCATCCTATCACAATATGACAACGTACTAGCAACTCAAATCCACTCATGACAGTACAACATAAGCTAGATAAACCCCTAGTCTAACATTCACCATGACGATCACTCACTAATCTATAACCAAGTGGGACGCTGGGAAATGGACCCATGGATTATATAGTTTCATAGCTCAGGAGATCAAGGCCTAGCACTGAGCCTTGATAATTCATAGGTTTCTATTCATGTCGGGATAGGGTTGTGAACTGCGTAGTTGAGGGACTCAAGAGGTCAAACAGAGGGCTTGAGGCTTGAGGCTTCCCTCTTTGTCATTATAGAGACACCAAGGCCAATGGATTGCATAATTACACAACTCAAGAGCTCAAGGAACAGGCTTGATTTTTGAGATTGTGTTGTGTGTAAAAGAGGTTGGCTCGAGGTCTTGCACAGTTCTGGACCTCAAGGGTTGGGACTAAGCACTCTGACTACGTGGTGAAATTTTTTGTGAACTAGGGGCTTTGCATTGCATATTTCCAAGAGGAAATTATGATTCTTGTGGAATGAGACTATAAATTGTGTAGTTGATGAGGGCTAAGTGATGCTAGGTTTCTGAGTTGGGAATTTTTGGATATTTTGTTAAGTGTGGGATTAGTGAGACCGAAGTGAATAATGATAAGATTTGAGTATGGTCACACACTTAGAATACTTGATGGCACAACATATATCACTCAAAGACACATGAAAAAACATAATTTCCTCAATTCTACGGCATTGCATTGGCTTGCCTCAAGTGTGACACTAAAGATACACTTTGTGACGAAAGTGACAACACTTGTGCGACAATGCTTGAAACTTTGGAAATTAGTGTGATACATGTTTAAATGGTAAGAATAAGTAATTAACACAATATAATCCCTTTAAATAAACCAAAAATTTATTTGTGTGACATGTGAAAATTTCCTTTGCCAGAAGATGATACCTTTATTTTTTCTTAAACGGGACAAGAGCAATTAAAGAAAGCACATGCAATTAATTTCAATACTTGTGACGACAACATACAAAGAAAAAGTAGCCTTTGAAATTTATATGTATGCCAAAATTTTGGAGGGTGTTGTAGTAGTGAAAACTCCACCCAATTTGAGTATCTTAATGGTATGAGAAGGGGATTCATTTGCATAACCTTTTGTTTGTGAGGTTCGATTCCTGATTTAAAAGGAATTCTATGTTGAATGATACTAGTATCATAGGTTTTGAAATCATCATAGGACCGGGAAACGATATCAACATACTCTTTTAACAAGTAAATATACCTCTATTTATATTATTTTCAGATCCCCTTGGACAATTTAAGTATCTTAGGTTGTTGTTATGTACCAGTGTTACAATATTTTATGTCCTCTTCATGCTATTTCTTGGTTGGCCTGACTGCCACGTCAATAGCATTAAGCAATATTTCTAATGGAACTAGCCCCTTAATTATTATATTTTCCTTCAACTGTAGAACTTTCCACCCAGCCATAAACTCTTCGCAAGGCATATGTTGATTAGATCGTTTGATTTAATCCATATCTTCATCTTCCTAGACAATTATATAACTATAAAATTCCACAATCAACTCCATAAATAAATTGATTTGATTTTCATCCTCAAACACCTGCCAATATTTTACATTGTCTGGTATTGAAGGTGTGTCCCTGATCTTGACTTCATATATGACTAGGGGTTTTTTTGGTGGCTTTAAAGTGTTGGTTTATGTTGCTAAGGAATCAACCATTATGTTTTTCTCCCTAGGTAGGTACTAAATGTTAAATTCCAAAACTAAATTCTCAATCTGGTCCCACAATTCATTCGTGTAGGATTTCAACCTAGGATTCTTAGTTTGGCATTCATTTCTATTTTGTTTATAACCATTTCAGAATATCCAGAAATTGTTAAGAATCAATTTTATAATTTTTGATAGCTTTTAATCCCAAAACTAATTATTCATATTCAAAAAATTTATTTTTAGTGTCACACTCTAATTTATATGAGATATGGATGAGGGTACCTCTGGAGAGGTAAACAACACACCTCCTGCATTTCCTTCCTTAGAGTAAGCTCCATCAAAGTATAATTTCCAAACATAATCAAGTTTCATTTTATGTTTACTCACCTCTGTGAGAACTTCCACCTGAGTGTCCTCCATAATTTTATCATCCATTTCCAATAGAAGGCGTGATAGATATTTTTCTTGGCCATGTACTCGAGAATTATTATAACTATCTTATGTAGTGATAATTTTTACAAATATAGATTCTATGTAAAATGTATGTTCTTCTCCACCAAACACTGGAATAGTGGCATATGTGAGATAAATTTTGGTGGATCATCCAAGTGTCATTCCCAATTTATTAAAAAGAAGCATGCCCGATATTGTAGTAATGTTTGCAACCACAATATCCATTGCCACACACTTCACGGGGCATTGAGTTAAATTAACTACCAAGTCCTTGATCATCCCAAGGAATTTTACTTTTTTATAATAAAAGGAGTATAAATATTTCCATGGATTATTTATATGAAGGCCTAACTGTCCATAATAGATAAATGAATTAGATTAGGATAATCCTTTGAATCACGCATACAATTTTGTAATAGAAGATCATGAATCACCAATTTAACATAGAATAGATGGGTGGAAGGGTCTTGCTCCTCTACATGTTGGCTAAAAAAAACCATAGGTGTCTCTCCCTAAAAATTCAAATAGTCTTGTGTTGGGGTAACATGAGACACATCCATGAAATAATTTTTTTTCCTTTTATAAGCAGGTTGTTTCAGCAATTCAGTTAACGAAATATATATCTTCACTTTCTCCATTTTTTTCAGCCTAAAAGCACAAATATTCTTCTCTATTTCCATTGATCAACTCTCTCTTTATTTTATTGAAGCATTGGATTGGGTTGCACAAGTTATTGTTTTGTGTTTGCAGATTTAGGATTAGTATGTGTGGGATTGGAGGTTTCTCCTTTGGTCGTTAGGTAAAAATTAACAGGTTTCTTGACCTTATCATTTTTCTGGGGTGTGTCATATTGGATAGGCTCTTCACCTTGATCTTGTGTATGATATATTTTTGCAGACCTAAATTCATATCTTCTATGCATCTAAACTTATATGAAATATGAAAATTTCTTGCAATGAGAATTTATATCTTATTTATCCAAAGGAGCACCGAGCTCATCTTCCCCTTTTTCTTGTTCTTATATTTCATGCTCCTCTTCTCACAAGAGTTGAATATTAATTTTCCTGAATTTTAAGTCCCTCTTCAATGCCTTCTTTAGAATCATATTATATATACAAGGGAGGTTGCATTTAATCTTATTGGTGATTTATTTCTCTTTGTAGGAGTTGTAACTGAGGTCTCCTATATTTTTGATTGAAGGTTATGTTGGGACCTTATTGTATCTATCTAGGATTGTTTTTTTTCTCCAATTATAACTTCACTAGCTTATCTGAGAGGTTTCTGATCAACTTATTCATCTCATTCCACTTCTTGTCTTGCATCTCTTTTACTTGACCAGAGAAACTGGCCTCCTCTTTTCCCTTCCTCCTTTCACTAGGCTTTATATTTCCCTTCAACTCCCCTCTTGATGGAAAGTTTGGTTCTACCTCCAAAGCATCAGTCTGTATTTGTTCTAGCGTGGTGGATTTCCTTTCTCTTAGAGTAAATCCAAATCCGATTCAAAAGCTCTAGCAAATACCACCTTAGTTGTTGCATGAGGGGTTTAGTCTCAACAAGAAAATTGTTATGCAATTTTATAAATATCCATAGAAATTCATTGACATCTTCATTTTTTTTTTCTTTATTGCATTAAATTCAGTGAGAAATAATCCATGGTTCTTTATATCACCCCATTTATGCGTGCATATGTTTTCTAGTGCCTCCCAAGTTTTGATTGAGTTGTTAAGCAAAGTATTGAACCACTTTCTAGCCTTTATATCCAAAGATTCAACAAATAACTTGATCACCAGATCTAGATTCTCAACATTCAAATTTTTTTCAAAAGGACAAAATATTTCTATATGCTTCTGGGTTGTGACATCATCTTACACAATGAATCTAGGTAGAATTTTAAGGTAGTCTTGAGCCATTGCATTCATAGGTTGTTATAAGTTAAAAGGGACATATCTATTGAGAAAAATTCTAGGGACAACCATATTTTTGAAATGATGTTGTAGAAGATACACTATAGGAAATGGGTAGGGGATAGAGTGGATAATAGCTCTTAAGATGGTGAGTGAAATAACTATGGAAGCTTGAGATGTGGTAGGAATGAAAACATCTTTAATTTCTTAAACTTCAAGAAGGTATGCAATGTGAAAGAATCAGAATCGATAGATACTTCCTCAGACATAGGTTTTGAAAAGTGAAAACCAAGTGGGGGAAAATGTTCCTCTAAAATGTCGAAAACCCTGGATGAGGTTTTAGGGGAATTTATCTCATCTTTCTGAGAACTAGAATTTCAATTTTTTGGGGAAAAAACAACTAGATCTAGAGTTTTGGGGGTTCATTCTTTCCATATTATCTTTGAGATAATTCTTTATGGGTTAGAAATAGTAAGGGTTTTCTTTCTAAGAAGTATATGAATAGGTATGAGGCCTCCTAAAATCTAGGATTACACTGTAAAAATCCCCTTAGGTGAGATACCTCAACCCACACTTCCTTTTCTCACTAAAAAAATGAATGAAGAAAAATGAAACCTAGGGAAATATATTCTAATTTATTCCCTAAAAATGGAGCCAAAATATGTTTTGTTTCCTAGAGACAACCTCTAGGTTGAGGAGAGATTAGTGCATAGGACATCTTAATATTTACTAAGGATTTATTCATTGTGATCGAGGATTACACTTAAATTATTGAGTTCTGGTGCAATTACCCTACTTAAAGGAAGATTCAATTTATACATAAAAATAAATCATTCTAAAAATTTAATGTTTAGAATTAGTGGCCTACAGACAAAGATTTTAGTTTCATTGACTATTGTATTATAGGTGAAGGAAGGAATCCAATGAAATAAGTCAAGTGTAGGGGGTTGAATACAAAATTCTGTACAACGTACATCGGTAAAAAGTTAATTTGTACATGGAAATGATGTGAAGAAATCATGGAGCAATTTTAAGTATTCTAACTCAACATATTATAGGTACCATTTTCAATCACATACCATAGGTAAATCTTGAATTGAAAATTGAAATTGATAGTTAGAGTTACAAAATTTCTGAAGAACGAAAAACACATATGAAATGTAAAACAAATATAGAAACATATACTACACATGTCAATGCTTGGAATCACTAGGAATCATATTCATTATTCTTTAAAAATGACATACATCTCATAGGTTCAGAACATGCAAAAATCATGTATAAAATTATAGCCTCCTTGACATAAAATTGAACACTTACTAATGCATCTTTATTCCTTTTTATAGAGACAACCAAAACAAGAACAATTACAAAAATATCTTGGAATACAAAATATATCCAAGCTACTCACATGTGTTAGCTTGCAACTAGCGTAGTTTTTGTAATGATCACATAAGAACTTTATTATCTTATTGAAAATAAAATATTTACAAAAATACAAAAATGACATGAATATGTCATAATTATTGGACCAAAATATCTTCATTGTGGACTCCTTTGGCCTCTTGAGGTGGGCCCAAGTTCCACTATCCAGATAGGTGGTGGATAGATAAAATGGCCATAATTCTTCAACTATGTTGGGTCTGGTGAGGGAGTATGAATGAGAGTGTTGTAGGATGTCCTTGAATTTTTAAGCTCAGTGTAACTAGGCTTGGTAGTGAACAAATTATTCATCAGCCAGAGTAGTTGAAATTCCATTTGCAGATAATTCATGATAGTTTTGTCATTGAGAATGGTATTATTTTCACATTAAATTCAGCTTCAACTAACAATTTTTCATACTCCTCCCATGGAATTAGGTTCCCTTGAAATCCCTAGTAGCTAGGAAACCATTCAATAGTTGTGTGATCAAAATTCGAAGTAAATGCAACTACCAACTTTGTCAAATCATTTAAAAACTCCTCAGTTGAAGTCTTTGCTGCTTATCTCTAGATTATTTAAGTAATCTCAATAATTTCCCCTATTATATCTATGATATCAATGGATCTCAAGTCATTGGTTGATTTTTTATTTTGCTACCTAATGAGTTTTTCTACAGTCTTGACACTTTTAGCATCCTAATTATTTGGTGACTGGATGAAAAAATTAGTATTATTCACTACAGCTATTTGTTCTAAAACTAAATCCATATGCTACTATTAAGTCTCCATTTTGCCCATTTTTCATAGCCTTCCCAAGCCTTACCTCTCCTTTTTTTGAACTCCTTCTGCACTTAATTATGTTTATTTCGGCTATATTGTGTAGTTTTGGATACAAGGGTACTATAAGAGTAAGGTATGTCAAATTAACATAATAAGTGTCATTTTTCCTTAGTATTAAATTATTCTTTGATCTAGCTATATCTTTACTAAGATACCACTCCCAATGATCTAGAAATTATGTGTAGATTTTCTTTGATTCAAAGTAGCTCTACAAAAACTTGAAGACAGCTTGTGCAACCACATTTCCTGCACTAGCTCTAGATTCCCTGTAGCAAATCCGAATTTCCTGCAGCAGTTCCAAATTTCCTGCAGAAGCCTTGATTTCCTCCAGCCGTTGATTTCCTGCAGCGACATCAACAGTTGACTATGTTCTACTTATTGGCAGATCTATAAAGGACATTGGTTTTGTGGGGAATTCGTTGCACATGAGGGCTATCCTATTGGATGCTTGGAGCCTCCTTTTGAAACAACCTGAACTTATAGATTTCTTCTCGTGACCAGATTTCCTGCAGCTTAAGATATGTAACAGAAATAGTCTAATCCATGCCTTCAGTCATGGATTAGACTCAAAAGAAGCTAAATTCAATAATTTAGACCTTTATTTTTGAATGATATCTTAAATTATTCATTCGAGCCAAATATGGGCTTTAGAGATTTTATAAAAGCAAATGTATTTCATATTGTAAGGGGATGATGGGTTGGAATTTTGACTGATAGGAAATATATCAGACTGTAATTGGTTGTATATTTTCATTTTAATAAAATATATTATGTTTTGTCTACTTTCTTGAGCAAACTCTTCGAGTTTTAAATGGGTTATGAGTGAGGGAGGGCCCCCTTCGCTCAAAACTCTTGTAGCACAATGTGTGTGTGTTTAATTATTTTTATTCATCAATAATTATTTTACACAGCTAATGCATTATTTCTATAGTTTCAACAACAAATTGTTAATTGATTAAACGATTTATTTTGTTATGTTAATGTGTTAATTTCATTTGATCAAATCTTGGAATTATGATTGTCTATCTTCGTTTCCTGATTGTTGTAATTTGATATTTTATTTTTTCATGGTCAATATTAGCAAACTGAGAGATGTAGAGGGATGTTATATTCCACTCCATAGCTTTTGATGTTAAGTATTGATATAGGAAAGAGGCATTAGTTTGTGTGTGTATGAATAGTTTATTTATTAACACTTGCAGTAATCAACCTGCATATATTTTGTACAGTATCTCACAAGCTTACCTACCCTTGGTTGAGAATTTATGATTGGAAAATTATAAGTGTATAATTTGACTCAACATTTTGGCACTGTTGTCGGGGAGGTGCTAAGGGATGTTGCTGAAAGTGTTTTATTTTGGCTATGTTGATTTTGTTTTTTTTGTAGGACTCTGGGATTCAAAGTGATAAGAAGAAGGGCATAGCCCACACACCCACATAGGTATGAAATTCACCAAATTCATGTCCTGATTGTTTGGTAAATAGAGATTTTTTTTTATTTTTTTATGTGATAGATGAATAGGGTCCAATTTTTTCAAATGTTTTTTGTGGTGGTGTGAGCACCACTTCATTTACTAATACACTATCTAGAACAAGGATTTCTACAAGGAAGAAGGCAACAAAGAAATAAGAATCCAAACAGGAGGTCTGTAGTACTGAACAAGTTAATAATTCCACAGCAGAATCCTCTGTTGGAAAATCTTCTATTGCTTCCGATCTCGAGTCTCCCTTTACAAGAAAGACGACATCACTAATTAGTGGTCCGCTTAAGGAGGAATTCCTCGTGAATCCTGTCATAGAACCATAGCTCCATACCATCGATTCTAAAGAATATATAGCTTTCCAAGGTCCCACATTTTCTTGGACTCATACGGCTCATCTAGAAGGCATTGATGACAATGAGGAGGAACTAGTCACATTTGAATTTCCTATTAAGGAGACTATTGGAGCTACTTAGATGAAAAAAATTCAACCCCCAACCTTTCCTAACTTTCATGGTGCCTCTAGTGAAGTCCCTGATGCCTTCCTATTTGAATTCGATGTACTGTGCAGAAGCTATGACTATTCTTCCAATGCCCAAAAGCTAAAGTTATTTACTGCTACATTGAAGGATGCAACTCTCGGGTGGTTTATGGGGTTGGCATAAAACTCCATCAAAACTTGGGATGCAATGAAGAAGGTGTTCCTAAAAATGTGCCAAGACTATTGTAAGACTAGGGATCTCAGGGAAGAAATATTTGGCATGACATAGAAGGAAGGGGAGAGCCTTGAATATTTGGTGGAAAGATTCCAATATAACTTACAATTATCTAAGATGAATCAATTGGATCAAGAGACCAATATAACAATTCTTCTTAAGGCAATCAGATAAGAGTATCTAGAGGTCTTAAATTTAATGGGGGCAGGTGATGTATAAAATCTAAGCTATGGTGATGTGTGTGACCTTTGTAGAAGATATTACAGAGAAAATTCCAAGGTTGGAGGAGGGTCAAGAGACACTTCTTCTAGGCTTGTTAAATCATTTTCCGAAGCTAGAGTAACCCAAGCTAAAATGTGTAATTTATTTGAAAATTTTAAAACTAATATTCTTAGGACTTTTTCTTCCCAATTAGATGTTTTTCAGGCTAAGAAGAAACAAGAAAAATAGGATGAACTGGAGAAAGCCTTGGCTGTGTTTTGCTCCAAATCCAGGAAGAAACATGCTCTAAGGGAATGCCCTGCTAACAGTATAGAGGTATGTTGAATTTGTGAAGATGAGAATTCCATTTATAAATTTCCTTCTCTGTTTGAAACCAAAGAACCATATATGGAATATCAAGAAGTTGTTAATGCACTTTATGTAATGGCACCTCAAAAACCATGGCAAGCACATCCCGCAGGTATGTCACGATCACATTTTCAATTTCTTTATGCTAAAAATCATATGTGGAATATTGAAATTCCCTAGAAGCCTTGGCCCCCTCAGCAACCTTGGTAGGGGAACTATTCTTACGTTGCTACATAAAGTTTCCCAACACAAAAATTTTATCCTCCGCAGCCCACACCACAACAAATGATACAACTGAAACAACAACTCCAATTGACTGCCCCACCAAATCAACCTTGTCCCACTCATCTCCCTTCTCAGCCAGTGTCTAACACCAACAATAACACCATCCAATCCAATAAAAAAATTGGATTTGTTGCTTATCCCACTTTTCCTACCTATTGTATTGCAGTGCATCTACTACAGGAAATTTTTGTTTCTGTGCTGCAAGAATTCCCCGTGTTACTACATGAAATCTCTCTTCCTACGCCGTAGGAATTCTTTGTGCCACTGTAGGAATTCCCAATCCCACTGCAAGAAATTATAATTATATTGGGAAAAGTAGTGACTCGGCCAAAAATAATTGAAGATATTGGAAAGGAAGATAGCCTGGAAATATCTGAAGATGAAGCCACACCTGAACCAGCAAAATCATCTAGGCCACAAGAATCTACCTCATCCCATACATTTCAGCCTCCTTTTCCAGAGAGGTTGGAAGTGGAAATAAAAACAAAACAACCCGAGTTCAATCTTGTGTCTGAATTGAGAAATATGAGCATTAAAATCCCATTGCTGTAAGAAATGAAGTATATCCCAATATATGCCAAAATAGTGAAGGAACTATGTACCAAGAAACCAGGAAGACAAAAGAAAGAACCCTCCACAATTCAATTAGGTGGAAAGCTTGCAAGTTTAATGTCCACCAGATTTTCTACTGAAAAATATGTCGACCCAGGAATCCCCATGGATACCACCTTTATCAATGGGTATCCCATAAAGAATACTTTGATTTATTTAGGTGCAACCATTAATGTGATGACTATGGAGACTTTATCTCATATAGGATCCTTTCACTTATTACCCACTCCTACCATGTTATAATTAGTAGATAATTATACGGTTAAGCCAGAGGGGGTATTAGAAGACATTGTCATCTCATTAGATTCTTGATGTTAGTATGAATATTAATTCCAAGTGTACGAAAAAATAACACTTTATTTGTGCATAAAAAACAACCCTAACAACAAAGATGGCTGCAAATATCCTCATATATGTAGTTAGGTGATCAAGATAAATGCTGCAAAAATCTAGATCTATGCATTAGAAGACAATAAGCAGTGGAAAAAACAAGGTTTACTCCATGCATCCAATAGACAAGACAAGAATATGTTGAATGAATTTTGTATTAGTGGCACCTGGGAGGAAAAAAAAAAGGGTGTTACTAGTTCTTCTCAATGGGATGGGTTCTTGTAAGTTGTCAGCACTTCAAATCTAAAAATCCTCTCCCCTAACGGTGTAGAAAACACGAACAAAAAATGGTAGCAAAATATGACTATGATGGTGGATCAATATTCAGACCAAAAGTATAGATCCAGAGTGATCTTTAGGCAAAAAAATTTGGTAAATGAATGGGAAAACCCTTCTTTTTATAACAAAATATTGAGTTAGTCTAGATATTGGTGCATAGTTAAAATATTATTAACCAAATCAACATCTAATGTTTATGGAATATTTATTATATTTGTTGGAGGGAAAAGGAATTTGACTTGGGTCAAATCCCCTTATTTGTAAATAACAAATAAATAAATTATTTATTTATCATTTTAAGGATGTTGTTGAGTAATAATCAAATAAATGATGATTTATTTAATTATTTAAGGGTGATTTACTCATATTCAACAAAGAATATTATTTAAATAAGGTTTAAATAATTATTCTTAGGAAATAATAAGATAAATAATGATTTATTTAATATTTCCTCATGGGGCTTCCTATTTAGACCATAAACAACTTAATAAAGGTGGTTTACCAAGTTACTTTCATAGTGAAAGCAATTTTACTTAGTGTGAAATTAGTCTTACATGGTGTACTTAGGTCTATCTAATGATAATAGTTTAGATGACCAAAAAATGGTGTAACAGATTGCCCCCAGCGTGTGAGCGTTAGGAGATAATCGTATGACTGAAGTACATTGTAATAACTCAATCACTAGACACTAAAGGGGAAGTCAAAGAGAGAGAAGTATAAGGTAGACCAAAGTGTTGAAAGGACTAGACCCTAAGGAGGCGAGACTTACAGGTGCGACAAGTCTCTTTTATGAGTGAGTACCTATGCTATAGGCAGTAAGGGAGGCATACCTATGCCCACTGAGACAAAGTACAAAGAATAAGGCATCCAGTAAACAAGGGAATGAACAATATATTACTTGTTGGCATAAACATGAGCCACATAAACAACATGATAATGAATACCACATACATATTGTGCTTGGGATAATAGCCAGGACTTGTACAATAATATCTGAGTACATGAGATATAAATACAATGCACATGCCCCTGTAAATAGGAAATGTCTCTGAAAATATGACTAATACATGCAATAAAAAAGGCATTGCAAGTGGCTAAGGCCGACATCATCAAATCTATGGAGCTGCATCGAAGGCTGCAAGGAAGAGGTGATCCGGGCATGTGGGGGGATACCTGTAGGGTTTCCCCCTCATGACGGCTGAGACATCTCACACACACCCAGGAATCACTGATATCAGCTGTTGCATCACTCTACCATCAAGCATATGGATCTCGATCATTCGGAAAGGAGCTGGAGCTGAGAAAAAATCAAGTCAAAGGGAAATAAGGAGTCCCTTTGCCTGATCCAAGGCACCGAACAAGAGTGGAAGTTGGAACCAAGGTACACCACCCTCTAGACCTGTCTTCTAGAATGAATGAGCTAATGTCAATAGATTGAGGTCCGCCATAGGTGAGGAAATAAGGGATCCTCAACTAAGGCACGAGAGAAAATAGTAGAGCGAATAACAGACTCACACCAATGATGATGATGAAATGGGGGGTACTGAGTAGCGGATGGACGACTTCCCTTGTTAGAGCATAAACGGCATGGATGACCTAGTAGCAACTAACATAATATTGTGAGGGATATGGGACAGTGGGGCTGGAGGCCATAATGTGTGACACGAGAGAGGGACCAAGCAATGAAGGATGGAGGAATATAGAGGGAGACAAAGGGACTCGGGATAGACTCCATGAATGCAATGATGACTCAAATCGATGCTCTAAACAAGGGTGACTTGATGGTGCTACCACACATAAAAGTTCTAATGGTGACCATAAAAAACATGAGTACATAGTGGTTACTCATGAAGAAAATCGACACAAGCATGGACAAGTATGGAGGAAAAGTGGTGCCACCAAGTACAAGTGTTGCAAGTGAAGAAATTCAATTTTGGGGAGTAGTGAAGTGACACTTCATGGAAATTTTTTGTCTTGGTGAAGTATCAAATCATAAAAATCATGAGTTGGCTACCTAAAGAAAATAAAACATGCATTTCCGGAAGGAAATGCTGAGGGTAATATCTCTTTGGATAGAGTGCATTGCAAGGATTGGGAAGGCGATGGCATTTGAAGTCCTCAAATAAATATGCCCCCTTACCTAAATCCTTACTGATGATGTAAGGTCCTAGCCATAATGATTCAAACTTCTCGTTACCAAGGACATCATGGGCCTGGACATAAACCAGAACAAGATCACATTCGTGAAAAGTACGAGGGTGGACTTTTCGATCATATTGAGCTTTGGTGTGTTTCTTAGCCACCTCAATGGTTTGAAATTCAACATAATGGTCTTCATAAGCACACTCAAACATGATAAGTCATTGTTATAAATGTTGTGTTTCAGGGATAAGTTCGACGGCTAGATGAAGGGAAGGGATTTCACACTCAATCGGTAAGACTGCCTCCTCTCCAAAAACAAGGTGGAAAGGAGTAAACCCGGTGGCGGTTTTAACAGAAGTTCTATAGGCCCACAAAGCAGGGAAGAGCATAAGGTGCATTTGGTTTTTTGCTTATCCACCATCCGTTGAAGCATGGATTTAATGATTTTATTGACTGCTTCAACTTGGCCATTACCTTGGGGGTAATAAGAGGAGGAATATTGGTGCTCAAATCCCAATAGTGAGGATAGCTCACGCAATATCTCATATTCAAAATCTCAGCCATGGTTAGAGACCAATTTTTTTGGAACTCTGAATTGTGCAATCACATGGTTAAAGAAAACGAGGGTTGTAGTAGCTGTCGTGTTGTTAAATGTTGGCATGGCCTCAACCCATTTGGTGAAATAATCAACCGCCATGATGATATACTTATGGTTTCCAGTCGGTGACCGTCGACACTCCATAAATTCTATGGCCCACTTACAGAAGGGACTAGCTGAGATGACATGATGGAGGGGAGCCAAAGGAGTTTGTGCCTTAGGGGGGAATTTTTGGCAATTGGGGCAGTGTTTGACTGCCTCAATGCAATCGCCAAAGAGAGAAGGCCAAAAGTACCTAGCGTGCATGATTTTCTGGGTAGTGGCCAAACCAAAGTGGTGGCCACCACAAGCGCCGCTATGAAAGGCATTGAGGACTTTCTCTGCTTCAGTGTGTGAGACAACGAAGAAGGACAGAATCTACACCGCGATGATAAAGGTCCTCACCGATAAGAAGGTAGCGAGGGGCCTAGTGTTGGATACATCGTTGAGCTTCATGGTCAAGATGGATGGCAAAATTTTGGGTTCGAAAATGAGTGAGGATGTCCCCATACCAAAGGTCATCAGTGGTAATGGAAAATAAATGTTCATCGGGGAAGTTATCGTCAACTGGAGGATCCTGCTTACCTATAAGTAGTTCAGAAATGACTTCAGCGAGGGCTAAACCTTTCTTACTTTTTGGTGTGACAAATTCAAGATCAAATTCATGGAGGATCATGATCCAACGAGCATACTTCCAATTGATTATTCAACGACTCAATAGGAAGGCCATAGGGTTGGAATTTTCCATGACCTTGGTGGAACGCGTGAGGATGTACTGACGAATTTTCTGGATTGATAACACGACAGCCAGTGCTAATTTATCTTCGTGTGAGTATTGAGTAGGATAGAAGATGTCCTACTAGGTTCTTACTGACATAATATATAGAATTTTCAATTGCATTGTCATCTTCTTGAATAAGGACTCCAGCGAACGAGTAGGTGGAAGCGAAGATATACAGGATGAAATCCCTATCAAAGTCAGCGGGACATATCAAGGGAGCAGATGTGAGAGCATGATTCATGGCATCAAAAGAATTTTGAGCATAGGCATCCCATACAAAAGCAATATTAGAGCGGAGGTGTCTAAGGAACCCATGCGCAGTGGTGGCATAGTCAGGTACGAACCGACGAAGGAAATTAGCTTTGCCTTGGAGGCTTTGTAACTAGTGTAAAGTACGGGGAATAGGAAGCTCAAGGATGGCTTAAAATTTCAATGGGTCAAGCGCGATACCATATTTAGACACAATGAAGCCTATAAGATGACCGAAAGGTACACAAAAGACACACTTTAGTGGGTTGAGGCCGATATTATACTTGCGACATCGGAGAAGGATGGTATGCAGATCGTGGAGGTGTTATGCCTGATGTTTAGAACGCGAAGTGAGGTCATCTAAATAAGAAAGGATAATATGAGCCAAGTCATGGAAACAGTAATACATAGCCTGCTGAAAAGTGGCTCCTATGTTTTTAGGGCCGAATGGCATGAATCGATAGGCAAAGGTTCCCCAAGGACTAATGAATGCAGTTTTAATTTGATCAACATGATGGATAAAAATTTGGTTGAACCCAAAGAAACCATCCATAAAGGATAGAACCTCGTGCCCCACACACTCATCAATGATATGGTCAATGAATGGTGTGCAGAAGTTATCTTTGGGACAAGCTTTGTTCAGATCACAAAAGTCAGTGTAGACACGAATGGTGGCTTGTTTCTTGAGAACAAGAACTAGATTGGACACCCAAGTGGTGTATTCAATGGGATAGATAAAACTAGCTTGTTGAGCTTATCGATTACAGCTTTGAAAACTTCTCTTATGGAAGGATTAATGGGTCTCAACTTTTGATGGATAGGATTTGCATCAGGCCATGTATCGATATGGTGTTCGACAATGGCCAGATCTAGTCCAAGCATTTCTGAATAGGACTAGGCGAAAATATCACGAAGTTATTTGAATAGCTTGGTGTAAGCCTCAACTTCTTCTGGGGTGTAATGGGTGCCTAAGGTGATATTTTATTCTATCTGTGGTTTGTTAGAAATTTCAATTTTAATGGTAGGAGATATATTGGCCATATTTCCCTCTTTGAAAGCATCAGGTGCAAGGATGGGATTTCTAAACCAATCAACCTCATCAGGAATGAAGTATTTACTTTCCATAGAATATTGGTCATGGGACTGCTATGGAAGGAAGTATGCACAGTGGTACATATCATCCCATGGAAAGTCAGGTTCAGTCATAGCTTCCATAATTTCTTCATCGGAATGGAAGATGGGGTGACTGGAGGAAGAGAGACCTCCTGACGCGGTAGAACTACCTAACTCACCATCATGTGAAGAAAGGATCACATGCACAACGTCATGGGGGATGACAAAAGAGTAAACAGATAAAGGATCTACCGATGTTTAGCCCAGGGTGATCAGTGAAGGGAGGTCAGGCGAAACATCAGGGGAAGTCTCCAAGGGGACTTCTACCAAGGGTCTCATGGATGATGATAGGTAGAAAATGTGTGTCGAAGGCTCCATCGTCTTAACATCAGGAGGTGAAATATCAATAGGAATAGGAAGATCCTTTGGTTTTGCTGGAGCAGAACTCGTAGCCAAGTGAGAGGTGGACTTTTCATGCTTGGCCTTGAATTGGTAGAACACTTCCAAAGAGGAGCGATACTCTTCAAGACGGGGAAAGAGGTGAATGTAATGGCCATGGAAATTGCACAAAGCATAGGGATGATTGGTGTGCAAGGTTTTTATTTTAGAGACTGAATTAGTTATAGCGACATAAACCTCAGGGATATCAGACTCCAGAAACGTCTCATTGACCATGGACTTAAGGTGAGGAAACTCTAGACAAGTGTGGGTGGCATGACCAACAACATCACACAAAGCACACTGGATAGTGCATTTTGGTGGCTGAGGAGGGGCAAGATTTATCGGAGTGGTCTTGTCTTTGGTTGCCCCCATGCGAGCTTTTCCCTTCTTACCTAAAGTGGTTGCAACAATAGGTGGTTCCTGTTGAGGTGGTTGAGGCACTGTTGCAGCGGGAGAAGTCATGGGTACTAGTTGAACCAGGGTCAAAACAAGATAAGGTTTAGTTTGACCTGGCGGGGAAGCGGCTGGAGGATCAAGTTACCAGAAAGGAATCCCAAGGGTCAAGTTATGACGAGAGAGGGTGTCCATGATAGGTGCAATATAAAATCCTGGTGGGGCAGCTAGGAATCGTATCTGACCGGAGGGGTAATGGCTAGGCGGGATGGTTCCGAAATGGTTAAGGCCTGGAGGAACTATTCCAGCAAGGTAAATAGGCTAATGAGTACCAGCTAAAAGGCCAGGGGAGGAGGTCCAAAAGTCTAAATCGAAGGGCTACGAGTAGGCTGCAGAGGGCGAGGAGGCTGCTGACTAGCCAAGGCGGGTCGTTTTAGGGCAGCCCGAGACGATTGCATCATGCAAACATTCGATGAGCTAGGATTAGAGATAGGAGGAGGAAGATTAGGGAATGTACCAAGCAATGAGGAATATTTGTAGACTCTGGGTGAAAAACTAGTCAAAGGATCAATGGTTTAGTTGTTGGCCACCGTAGAGATAGTGGACTCAGTGGAAGTCTGAGACTTCAGTTCATAATATGTCAACCAATCAATGGTGACTATATTTCCATTACGAGGGAAGGAAATCTTACGGTGGACCGTGAAAGGGACAAAAACATCACATAATTTTAGCTACGACCCAATATAATGTTTTAATCTAAGGAGGCATCTATGACTTCTATGTCAACACAAACAATCTTTCCCGCAAGAGTAATAGGAAAATTACGGAATAAGCCAATGGGCTGGGAAGCCTGGCCATCCCACGCTTGGAGAGTGATCATGGAAGGAGCCAAGTAAGGTGATCCAATTTTCTTCCAAACTAAAGTGGACATCACACAAGTGGATGCCCCCTCATCAATAATGCATTGAGAAACGTTAGCGTTCTCGAACTTGACTGGGATTTGGAAGGCGATGGAAGTAGGGAGAGGAGGATGTTCTGACTGGTCAACATCAAATACAATCAATCGATTGTTGGAATTATTTACAACGCCCATGGAAAATAGTAGAGATCTTCGTTGTGAAGGGCATGACTATAGGAATTCCAGTGTTGAAATGGCTGCAAGGGATTGTGCCAAATCATCTACTATGCTATACGAATAGGCAGCTTTTCCAGAATGGGAATTCGGCGTAGTGGTCCCTTAGGGATCTTGGTATGAACCTCCACCTTGGGCTGAGGGATCTGTAAGGGACCATTAGGTGTTGAAAGAGGCTCTGTAGAGATCGAAGGAGGTGTCTCGGAAACAGATGTAGTGGGAGGCTTGTTGTACTGATGGGACCAAGTCTGAATATTGATGTGTATGGTTAGAGGTTGATCAGATTTCATCATGAGAATCTCGTAATGGTAGGTACCAGATGGAAGAGATTGAGTGGCCACCTGACCTTTAGGTGGTTGGGTAGTGACAAATCCTTGCTGAGGGAAAGGAATAATATGCACAATCGGTTGACTAGCTGCAGGACTGGGAGGGATGGAAGGGACATCTTGTTGTCCTCTTAATGTTGCTTGAGACTCCCACAACTATCGCCTCTATGGAAAAAGAGGAAAATCATCCGTGTAATGACCATAAACACCACAACAAGAATAGGGCTTGTTCGTGTGAACAGGCCTGTCCTGCTTGGGTTAAGTGCCCTGTTGTTGGTTCGTAGTGTAAGGACGATTACCTTGATTAGGTCCAAGATTACTAGGGGAAACTTTATTTTGAGTTCCTTTCCTCTTATTTTTTGAGGGAGGAGGATTAGTTGCACCCTACTGTGCATACACCTGCCCCTGAGGGGGTAGTGGTTGCTATTGCGGGGGTTGAGAAGGCAAGGGAGGAGGAGGTGCTAATGTTGGAGGAGCTCGAGCACCAGGATGTGGATATGGATAATAAGGAGGTTGGGTAGCAGTGTGGTAAATAGGAGGTTGGGAAAAAATAGGAGGCATTCTGTATCCTGGATACATGCTACCGGGAGGGGGAAAAGTGCAGGAGGTGCTGGCCCCCCCTGAGGAAAACCATAGCCCATGGGAGGTTTAGCATATGGATTAGAGAGAGCTCCAACGATTCCGTCGGTGGTGTGAGGTGCCCCCGGTGTGTTGGCACCACCGGGTTTGGGAAGATCAGGTAGAACGGTATAAACATAACCCGACTGAGTGTAGATCAGGTCATATTTTAAAGAAATTTGGAGAGTGGCTTCTTTGGTTTGAGGAAAGTGTGATGCAACATATTTTCCAATAGGTGGAAAAATAGATCTAAGGAACCAGTCCATGTAGACACGGTCTTCGAAGGTAGGAGCTTGACATAGGCTCTTTCTTCTCTGCCATTCCTTGACATGGTTGGATAGGAGGGTTACAGATGATTTACTGAAAGAAGTTTAGAGTTTGGTACCAGTGTCATAACGAAGGGGAAGCTATAAGTAATACAAAAAATCCTAGGCAATAGTTGCAAAGGTGGTATGAGAGGAAGGGTCTTGATCAACATACCACTTAGAAGCTTCTCCTATAAGCGTACGTTGGAACAACCGAAGATAGACAGAGTCATAGGTAATGGAGTTAGACAAACACCACATGTGGAAAGATTGAACATGATTTGTAGGATCTTCTCTAGCAAGGCCTTCAAACTTTGGGATGTCGAAAGGGAGCTTCGTCAGCATAGCAGGCCAACTAGCATCAAGGTGTATAGGGTCATTTATCGACTGGTCAAAATTGGGGAGGCTGAGGCCTACCATGAAGGGGAGAAAGGGAACAATCAAGGTAGTGTCCGTTGCAGTCCCACTAGTGGTATTTCCAACATGAGGGCCAGGGTTACCACCAACATTAGGTCTTGCAACAGACATGGTGAAGGTGTCAAGGGGAGAACCAAAGGAGGAATGAGAAGGAGAACCCAAAGGACCAAAATAAGAGTTGGTGTGTGGACTCGGTGGAGGAATAACTCAAATCCTACATGGATGAGTAAGTCTTCCTACCAGAAACTGAGGATGAAGGCCAAGAAGTGTCTGGGATAAATGCCACGGTGACGCAATGATGACGACACAAACATGAAAGAAAGGAAAAAGAGACCGACAAGGGCAGGTAGGGGTAGGATCAACTAATTACAATGCTGAAACAAGGGCAGAGAGGTGTAGGATCAATTGATTTCAATGTTTTAGAGTCTTTTCTTGGCAATGTTAACCAAGCCCTTTTTCTCTTAGGGTGTGTGTGTAAAGTGTGTAAATTTTAATTTTTAAACCCAGATGTTTGTAGAGAAAAATTAAAACTGTGTTGTATAGCTGTAAATATACCTACAAATGACAGTATATAGGCCTGCAAAAATAGATAATAAACAGCTAATAATACAATAATCTAAATCCAAGGAGGCGGGCCTCTCGACAGCTAGTCTATAGGTGAGTAAAAAAACAACTAATCAAATCACACTAAAAAAACCATTAGATCTAAGGTCACGAGGGACAGGGATCTAACGGGAAAAATCTATTGGAAATTGGTGCTGAAAACAACAACAAATCAAAGGAAAAATTGCTCTAAAAAGAGGTGGTGAAAGGCTATCTCCTAGAGCGAAATGGAGTGAACCCTAGAGGAAAACCCAAAAAAAGCTAAATGAGGTGATTTGGGTGCATAACAAGACAATCTGAAGCATATTTGAAGGTGAGGTATTAGATCTAAAAAATGGCTGAAAACTCTGAAATTTCAGACAACTTGCGACAACAAAAAAAACTCTTCCACAAAGAGTGGAGGGTACTGAAGCCCTAGGGGGGCTAGGTTCCCACTTATTTGAGAAAAACAGGATAAGTACAGGTGAAAAAATGGTGGAGACAGAGGTCAAACAACCCTGAACAAAGGCTTAGACAAACCCAGAAAACTTTCAGAAAAAATCCTGCAAAAAGTCCAAGTCGCAGTTTCTGACCTATTTTCAGCAGAGGTGGTAGTTTTTTGGGTTGATTCCCTCTTCCTAAAGCTCCAAGTCACAGGTTTTGGGCCAAAAAATGCTACCTTCACTTCTGGCACTCTTAGCAGCAGATTTCAGAAAAAAATTGTCGTCTCAGTTGTGCCTGATGTCTGTCACCTGCACAATAGGTCCGAAAACACGCGGAAGTTAGAATTTTTATCATTTTAGGGTTTTATAGGTTAAAAAAACATCAAGAAAAGTAAAGAGAAGAGGCTGAAGAGAAATCCTAGGGTTTTAAGTAGTTGGATATGCAAGGATCAAAAAAATGATAGAGGTCATAATCGTAAACCCATGTGGATTCGCCAGTTGTTAGTATGAATCTTAATTCCAAGCGTACAAAAAAAGACCACTTTAGCTATGCATAACAAACAACCCTAACAACAAAGATGGCTACCAATATCCTCAAATATGTCATTAGGTGATCTAGGTAAATGCTGCAAAAATATAGATCTATGCATTAGAATACATTAAGCAGTAGAACAAAAAATATTTACTCCATGCATCTAATAGACAATACAAGAATATGTTGAATGAATTTTGTATTAATGGCACCTAGGAGGAAAACAGAGAAGGGTGTTAGTAGTTCTCCTCAATGGGATGGGTTGTTATAAGTCTTCAACACTTCAGATCTAAAACTCCTCTCCCTTGATGGTGTAGAAAACCCACACAAAAAATGGTAGCAAAATATGACTATGATGGTGGATCAATAGTCAGACCAAAAGTATAGATCCAGAGTGATCTTTAGGAAAAAAAAGGTGGTAGATGAATGGGGAAACCGTTATATTTATAACAAAATATTGAGTTAGTCTAGATATTGGTGCATAATTAAAATATTATTAACTAAATCAAGATCCAACTTATATGGAATATTTTATTATATTTGATGGAGGGAAAAGGAATTTGACATGGGTCAAATCCCCTTATTTGTAAATAATAAATAAATAAATTATTTATTTATCATTTTAAGGATGTGGTTGAGTAATAATCAAATAAATAATGATTTATTTAATTATTTAAGGGTGATTTAGTCATATTCAACAAAGAATATTATTTAAATAAGGTTTAAATAATTATTCTTAGGAAATAATAAGATAAATAATGATTTATCTAGTTAATTTCCCTATTTTGGGTTAAATATAACCAGGAATATTAATTAAATTTTTGTTTAACTAATTATTCCGTGAGGAAAATAAAACAAATGTAGATTTATTTAATATTTCCTCATGGGGTTTCCTGTTTAGACCATAAACAACTTAATAAAGGTGGTTTACTAAGTTATTTTCATAGTGAAAGCAATTTTACTTAGGGTAAAATTGGTCTTACATGGTGTACTTGGGTTTATCTAATAATAATAGATTAGATGACCAAAAAATGGTGTAACACATGGGAGTACCCTGTAGAATTTTATATTCTTCAACCTAAAACCAACTTCGGAGGGCATCCATTGATCTTGGGGAGGCCATTGTTAGCCACGGTTGATGCCTACAAAGGTTGTAGATTTGGAAACATGACCATCACTCATGGGGCTAAAACAAAGCACACCAATTTGTATCCCCCCTCTAAACATTCTTGAGATCGGAGAATACGCATTGTGTTGAAGAAGAAGAGCATGATTCTATGTGCACTGAGCCAATCTTAACAATAGCCCAAGCCATGAGTCTTAAGGAAAGTTCAAAGGAAAATATGATAAATTATTGTATTTCTAATCCTGATTTTCCGCAGCATTTAGAAGAACAGTCTAGTAATAATTTAGATATCATTGTTGATATGAAATATTTTTACGAACATAGTACAACTTCTAAATTACATTCAACCCTCTTATCTGCATTTCCTACATATTCAATAATTGAATGGGGGACTAAGGTAGTGGAAATTTTTCCTGAGAAGTCTTTAAATATTAATTCTGCCTTAACTCATGAACAAGAGAAACAATTAATTCAAACATTTAAAGAAATTTTAGATACATTTGCATGGGAATATACATATATGAGGGACATTCACTGAGACAAATTCATTCATCGTATTTATATAGAATAAAATGCTAGGCCTGTGAGATATCCACAAAGGACGATGAACCTCGCTTTAAGAGAAATTGTAAAAGAAGAATTGCAGAAATTGTTAAATGTAGGTTTCATCTATGCTATCTCAAATAGCCAGTGGGCGTCCCCACTAGCTTTTGTCCCCAAAAATAATGGTAAATTGCAAGTGTGTGTAGATTACAGGGAATTAAATAAAGCTACATTATAATACCATTTCCCTTTACCATTTATAGACCAAGTACTAGACACTCTAGCAGGGAAAAATTACTTTTCCTTCCAAGATGGGTTTAGTAGATACAATCAGATTAGGATAGCTCTAGAGGATTAGGAGAAGACAAAATTTACATGTCCCAGGGGCACCTATGCATATAAAGTATTACCATTTTGTCTATGAAATGCACCTCCCACATTTCAACAGGCAGTCCTTGGTATTTTTTCTAATATTTTTCATGATTGCGTGGAAGTTTATATGGATGATTTTACAGTCATGGGTGATACTTTTGATGAGGCTTTACATATTATTGACAAAGTTTTACAGAGATGTAGAGAAACTAATCTATCATTAAGTAATGAAAATTTTTCTATGATTATGACTAAAGGTATTTTTTTGGGTCATCATGTTTCTGTTGTAGGAATTAAGGTTGATCCGACAAAAGATGAAGTTATTGTAAAGCTTCCCCCACCAATCAATCAAAAGGGAATGCATAGTTTTCTTGGACATGCAGGCTACTAAAAAAGGTTTGTTGAAAATTTTACAAAGGTAGCCTCTCCATTGTTCAAATTATTGACTAAAGAATCTGAATTTCATTTGAATGATGAGTGTCAAGACTTGTTTGATAAACTCAAGGAAAATCTTTCTTCAACACCTGTCTTGAGAGGCCCAGATTGGAATTTTCCCTTAGATATTTCCATTGATGCCTCTGATTCAACCATAGCAGCAGTATTGGGTCAAAATGAGGATCATGTAATCCATGTTGTTTATTTTTTTAGTAAAAATTTAACTCGTGCAAAACTGAATTATATGGTAACTAAAAAGTAATTCCTTGTGATTTATGCTATTAAGAAGTTTAGACACTATGTCACGTGTTATGAAGTTTTTGTACACACAGATCATTCTTCTATTCATTATCTCATTAATAAACAAGACACTAATGGAAGAATTACTAGGTGGTTATTGCTGCTGCAAGAATTTGGCATCATTGTATTTGATAGGCAGGGAAAAGAAAATCGTGTAGTTGATTTCTTGTCTAGGCTCAACCATGCAGGTGAGGATGTTCCTGTTAATGATAAATTTCCAGATGAAAATTTGTTTTCCATCTCTGTTAAAACACCTTGGTTCTAAGACATGGCTATTTATCTTGCTAAAGGAAAGTAACCACGTTACTTTTCATCTAATTAGAAAAAGAGAATTATTAGAAAAAGTGTTGATTACTCTTGGATTGGGGGAGATCTCATTTCCACTGGACCTGATTTGATTATTCGCACGAGTGTCAGAGAAGACGATATCTATGACATCTTGATAGTCTGTCATGATGAACCTTGTGGAGAACACTTTGAAGAGATGCAAACATCTTATAAGATCCTTTTCTCAGGTTATTATTTTACTAGTCTTTTCAAAGATGCAAAGGAGTATGCTCGAAAATGTGATAACTACCAAAGGATGGGGTAGGCTGTACAATCAGACGAGATTTCTTTATAGCCATAGGTTCTCATAGAACCCTTCGAGAGGTGGGATCTTGATTTTTTAGGTCCCATCAATCCTACATCCAAAGGTAAGAAGTATATCTTGGTTTGTACTGATTATGTTACAAAGTGGGTGGAGGCAAGAGCACTACCTAGAGAAATGGAAAAATCAATGGTAAATTTTCTTTTCTATGATAATTTTGTGATATTTGGAGTACCTAGAGAAACAGTTACTGATCAAGGTTCTCATTTTGTGTCTAAGCTTATGTAGGAAATTGTCCAAAAATATCATATTACCAATCAGAAGTCCACCCCTTATCATCCAAACACCAATGGGAAGGCAGAATTAACCAATAAGGTGATGGAGACAATCCTTACTTAACAGTGAAATTACACAAAAAGGATTTGTATGACAGGCTTCTTGAGGCATTGTGGGCTTATAGGATCACATGGAGGAGTACCATTGGGTTTTCTCCGTATGAATTAATGTATGGAAAACAAGTTTTGTTGCCCATTGAATTTCATATCAGAACTTTCAAGATGGCAACAGATTTGGGTATAGATGTTTGTGCTCAACCTAGTGTTCCTAAATTGAGTTCATTTAATTGTCAACCAGGGTTGGTAAACTGCTAAAGTGTGGTGCACTATATGTGCCTAGGTATTTGTTTCTCACTACGTTGTATTTAGTGTTTTCTGATGTTTTTGGTTTTTTTTTTTTACGTTTGAAAAGGGAAAATACTGGTGAAAAGAAGCTATTGGCCTAAACTATGGATGGCAAATAACAAATGCAAATACTAAAATAGAACAAAGCCTAAACTATGGATGGAAAATAACAAATGAAAATACTAAAATAGAACAAAGCCTAAACTATGGCTGGCGAACAACAAATGCAAAGCTTGATAATGACTTCAAGGAAATAAATCACAACATGAGCTTAAACTTATCCAATTCATTCATTAAAGATGTGTTGGAAGAGCTTGAGAAATGGACAAGTTAAGTGTGAATGAATTTCTCCTAACTAAACAATCAAACAATCAATTTACAATGTTACAACATCTCATCCATGGTTTAAAGGTTTATTGGAATATATTTGGAAAAGAACATTTGTAGCATAATAAGATTTCTACTGTAAACTAGCTTCTAATTTTGTTCTGCAACTCAATCTAGCACCACTGGGCCTCACTCAAAAGTTATAGATTTCTTTTTAAAATAGTCTTTGAGAAAAGACTTATTTTTGAAATGGTAAAAAGGTTGCAAAATATTCCAGGTCTTAAACTGATACTAGCTTTTGTCCAAATGATTATATATTAATATGAGTTTGGAACAAAAGAAGTTTTGTAAATAATGAAGACCGTGCTATTTAAATTTAACAACTAATACAATTGAAAATGCAATGGATAGAAACTAAACTTGGAATGTTAATACAGTGAGCTAAGACTAAACTAGAGTGTTACTAGTCTACTTGAAGCACAGTGAACAATGTTAAACTAAAAAACCATTATCAAACTTGAAATGAAATGACAGAGCTGAACTAAATACATTCTACCTCCGGAGTGGTGTAACTAAATTAACATGAAACTATCCTAAGAAATTCTACAACCCATCTTGTTCAATATGAATGATATTTTGGAAGAGTTTGCGAAAACAGGTATGGTTGTATTATTCAATGCAATTGAGCATAAACATAAAACTGAAAACAAACAACTAGAATCTAAGACACCACAGCTGTTTCTTATTAACTTTTAATGATGTTTTCGAAGAGTTTGTAAGAGTAATACCGGCTATAACACTTAGTGTAAACAAGAAACTAAAACCTACAATACCACAGCTATGCCTTATTCATCATGATGATATTTTGGAAGAGTTTATTAGAGTAAGTCTAACTGTGATAATTAACAAAAGGAAATGCAACTAAAACCTACAATACCACAGCTATGACTTATTCATCGTAATGATATTTTGGAAGAGTTTATAAGAGTAATTCTAGCTGTGATAATTAATGTAAACAAATATGAACATAAACATCAAAGACTTGCCTAAGCTAGAAATGGAAACGAGACTAAAATACTTATCTAAAACATATAAACAAGGCTTCTCAGGAGGTAGGGGCCCTCTACCACCAGAGTAGCATGAAATCTACTTCAATATTGATTCAACGCTTTCAGGGAAATGATGCTTCTTTCATTAAAGAGAAATTACTTCAAAAAAGAGTGTTTTCGGGCTTGTAAAATCTAGCAATCAACCATAAAATCTAACCTTGTCCCTCGGTTTCCCGAGCATATTTATAACACAATTACATAACCGTATCTGAGATAACATCGGAATAATTTTCTTTCCTAATTAGAATCAAACTAGAACTCTAAAGGTGGTCTTCGTAATATGGTTAAGGACATCTGGATTGTCCTTATCCTGTTAGGAGTCTACCTCCTAATTTAAGTTCCCACGTGCATAACTGCCTACAGGATTCCGTTCAAACTTCGTGGAGAGCAACAAATGATAAGGAGATGATGTGGAATATGACCATATGTGCTTTTCTCTAAAATGACACTTGGAACCTGTGTAGACATGAAGATGGCTGCAGAATTGGCAACTAGCTACAGAATGTCTGCATTCTGTAGCTAGATTTAGTTCAAAAAGTACTACAATGACAAAATCATAAAAACATAGCAAGTTAGTCATGATATTCATTCTCAAAGCAATTTTAACTAATTCTATTGATCATTTGAGCCTGAGATTAAAAATGGACAAAAGAAAATGGAGTGGAATGTGGTGGAAGAAAGAACATTCTTGGAGCTCAACATACCCCCACTGCTAGATTCTTACATGTCCTCATGCAACTATTCCATGAACTCTGAGACCTCTGCAAGAACATCGAACCCTCTTCTTCTGCTTTGCCTCGTAGTTAAAGGCCTTCTGGGCTTCCTGATGGCTAACTTGAAGCTTAAATTGGTAAGTGCCCTGATTAACTTTTTGTTTCTCTTTTTCAATTTTTCATTGGCCTTTTCCACTTTGTCCATTTGTAGAGACAGGTTTGAATTCATATCAGTTTTCAATTTAACTTGCTCCCTCAAAATATCATTTTCAGTCATGATATGTCTATTAAGTACTTCTAGCTCATACTTATCCCTTCTTAGCACATCTATTTCAGATTCTAGTGGACTAGGGGTTTTGTCCCTACTTTTTGAAGCTCTTCTCTCCAATGACTCAAAATAGTTGTAAATTTCTTGTTGTGCAGGGTCTATTTTAGGAATTTCTTCATCAAAATCCTACTCAGTAGGTGTTTCTTCGTCTTCTCTGTTTATGACTCTAGTTTTCTTAACTTTTGTTTTCTTTAGTATCCCCCTTAGTCTGTGGCTCCTCCTCGGTTGAGATGGCCCTTCTCCTTTCCCTCTGGAAAATTTTCTTATGATCCTCTCTTTCTTAAGCTGCTTCTTAATCTGAACTAATTTTTTAGAAATCATTTCTTCACTTCTTTCTTGTATTATTTTACCAGTTTCAGTTTTGGAGGATTTCCATTTTCTGCTTCTTTTTGTAGGTTTATCTTCAGGTGGAGGTCCCTTTGGTTCCTCAAAGTGATTTCTCACCAAGAAGTCATCCCAAGTATCTCCTATTTTTGCTAAATGATGTTCAATTAAAATCTTGACTAAACCATGGTGGTATAAGGTTGTCTCCAGAAATTGAATTCTCTTTTGAACACTTGAAGCCATTTTCTTTAAACTTTGAAGCGAGAAAAAGGGGAAGTTGAGTTCTTCTTCTAGAAAATGCATTATCAATCGAATATGGTAAACATAGAAAGTACCATATCTACCTTCACAAGTGATGAATTTTTGCAGGATAAGCAGCATGTTCCTCCATTTGTTTTTTAATGCAGAGCTAGGGATACCCTTTTTAAAAACAGTGACATCCATACCTGGTGACTTGAGTATTTTCTTCCATGCTTTGTTATGAAATTCTCTTTTTTTAAACGACCTTTCTCCTTGTCTAGGAAATCTTGTTGCTTCTGCAATAAAAGCCTCTGTGACAGTGAATTTAATATCTCCAATTTCAACCTTGGCTCCATTAAAGGATCTTGCAAAAGTTTTAGTAACCTCTTTGTGGAAGCCACTGAATTTTTCAAGGAATTGCAACCATCCTGCTTGTTGTAAGATTTCTCTGATTTGGGGATAGCATTCCAAGTATTTAGTGCCAACTGGTTCAGTTCTCACGATGAGGCCCATAACTTCTTCTTCAATCTTCAATTCACTAGTCTTCTGCTCACGGTGAGAATGGCCGTTAACAAATTGTTTTTTCCTCAGAAATGTTTCCTCTATTCACGGTGGCAATGGTTGTTACAGAGATGCCTCTATCTCACAGACCGAAATGGTTAAAAGTTGGCTACGGGAAAGAGTGATATGGAGTGGTTACAGAATGAATATAATGAGGCGAGGATGATGTATATGAGTTGAAAGATATCACAGAAGGAAAGACCAAGGAGATATTTTGTAATGAATTCAAAAATCATCATTAAATGCTGAGTGACGTGACTAATCCAATCAGCTCAACACTTTAACCGTTTAGATTTTTAAATGATGATCGGATATGGGTTTTGAAATGGCGGAATAGAAGGAGTTTTATCCAAAGTTTTTGTGGGGGGTTTGTTAGGCATGATCAAGAAAATTAATTAAAACAATTTTTTTGAATAATATATAACTGAACTATACTAAAAATTTTCATGATATGTCATTATAATCATTTCATACCTTTGCCTTTTCTTTTATTTCCTTGTGATCTCCATATGCTTTGTTCTCCCCTGAAAATCATTTTTTTTTTAATCTTCATAACCTTCTTGATTTTGCTTGTTCTTGGATATGCAGGATCATTTTCTTGCAGATCAAATGATTACTAGACAGTGCTTTCAGGTTCTCTGGCTGCAGAATGTCTGTCTGGCTACAGAATGTCTGACTGGCTGCAGAATGTCTGATTGGTTGCAGAATGTAACTGTAGAGAACTTGAAATATGGTTTGAAGCTGGAATGATGAAAGGTTGTATGAAATGAATAATGAAATATGGTAGGATGGAGTATGAATGAAATGAATAATGGAGTGGAATGGATCACAACTTATGAAATGGAGTAAAGTATGAGAAGTGGACTGCAATTCATGATATGTATAATTTAATTACAGAAAAACATCAAACTTTTAAAAATCTGGATTTGAAATGAGGTGGATGAAGTATGGAATGCAATCAATGAAATATGGAATGAACTGAAGTATGAATGAATGAAGTGAAATGGAGTATGGATGAATGAATGAAATGGAATATGAATGGATGAAATGAGATGGACCATAAGTGAAATGGATCTACACTTATGATTTTGTAACAACTGCTTGCAAAAAAAACAAAATGGAAAAGTTAGAGTGTCATAAAAATTCTGATTTTCACTCTATCTTTTCTGTATAAACATGCCAATCAGTGATTGGTTTTCATGTTTATACTTTTATTTATTTATTTATTTATTTTTTATTTTTTTTATTTTTTTTATTTTTTTCAATATATCTGACCTCAGAAATTCAATTAAGTTGATGAAGAAGAAAGATTCTTCTTCATAAAGTTCATATCAATGTTTTCCTGGAACTTCTTGACAAATTCTTCTCTTGAGAGTGGTTTGTGATACAACTTCAATCTATGACCATTCACAAGAAAAGTAACCTCTTCTTCATCTATTGTCCTAATTTTTATTGCTCCATTGTCAAAAATTCTCACAATTTCATATGGCCCAAGCCAATGTGTTTGAAATTTACCTTGAAAATCCATGAACTTTGAATCAAACAAGAGAGCCCAGTCACCTTCTTTCAATTTCTTCTCCTTGATGTACTTGTCATGCCATCTAGTCCTTTGCTGTTGGACTATACTTATTTTTTGAACTGCATCTTGTCTAATCTCATCCAATTCATTAATCTGCTCCAATATGTGCTTTTGTGCCTCTGATAAATCAAGTCCTAGCTAAACTGCCATTTTGAAAGTTTGAATCTGGAACTCTATGGGAAACAAAACTTGCTTTCCATAAACACGTTCATAAGAAGTATGGCCTGTTGTGCTTCTCCATGTAGTTCTATAGGCCCACAAGGCTTCAAGAAGCCTATCTACCCAATCTCTTCTATGTAAATGAACAGTCTTTGTTAGGATCCCTTCAATAACCTTATTAGTAGATTCCACTTGACCATTTGCTTGTGGATGATAAGGAGTAGATTTTCTGTGTCTAATTTTGTACCTCTCCATCATTTGTTCCACTAGCCTTGATGTGAATTGAGCTCCTTCATCTGTAACAATTTCCCTTGGGACACCAAAACGAGTAAAAATATCCTCAAAAAGAAAATTAACTACAGATGCTTCAGTAGCAAAGAGTAATGGCTTGGCCTCTACTTATTTGGTAACATAATCAGTGAAAACTAATATATATCTCTTTTTTCTTGATGGAGGACTAATAGTTCCTACAAAATCCAAAGCCCATTTTTCAAAAGGTTCAATATGTACCTGAGGTTGTAATGGCATTTCACCTGAAGGAGAAGGTTTCCCTACCCTTTGGCAACTGTCACACCTTTTGACATACTCTTTAACATCTTTAAACAAGGATGGCCAATAATATCCTAAATGAAGGATCTTATAGGTTGTTCTCTTATCAACAAAGTGTTCGCCACAAGGTTCATCATGACATTCTTTGAGAATCTCAGGCATCTCATCTTCCCGAACACATCTCCTAATGATAAATTCTGGACCAGTCTTGTACAACTCATTAGCTACCCATGAATATGTTGCACTGTCATGAATGATTTTTCTTTCGCCTCTTGCATTCATTATTGAAGGAAATTTTCCTGAAACTAAATAATTAGCAATGTCAGCAAACCAAGGAGTCTGAGTAGAAATTGCAAAAAGATATTCATCAGGAAATTGATCTTCAACTGGAGTGTCGTCTTTGATGTTTTGGAGTCTAGATAGGAAATCAGCTACTGTGTTTTGTTTTCCAGGCCTATCTAGAATGGTAATGTTGAATTCTTGTAAAAGCAATAACCATATTATGACTCTGCAATTAGTAATTGATTTGTTCATTAAGTATCTAATTACAGAATGATCTATGTGAACAAAAGTTTCATAGCCTGTTATATAGTGTCTGAATTTGTTTATGGCATGAAAAACAGCTAAAAACTCTTTTTCAGTTGCAGTATATTTTAACTCTGCAGGAGTCAAATTTTTACTAGTATAGTAGATGGCATAAGGAATCAGGTATTTTTGTCCTAATACTGCTCCTAGAGCTGTATCTGAGGCATCTGTTGAAATATGAAAAGGTAACTTCCAGTTAGGTCCCCTTAAAATAGGTGCTTCAGAAATTTTTGTTTTCAGGGTCTCAAAGGCTAACTGGCAATCAGAATTCACAATCTTTGGTAAGTAATTTGAACAGTGGAGATGCTATCTTGGTGAAGTTTTCTATAAATCTTCGATAATATCCTGTAAATCCTAGAAAACTCCTAACATCGTTTTGACAACTTGGAATAGATAAGTTAGATATGACTTCAACTTTTCACTCATCAACTCTAATCCCATCCCCTGAAATGTGATTTCCTAAAACAATTCCTTCAGTAAACATCATAAAACACTTTTCATGACTAAGTGAAAGATTTGTTTCTTTACATCTCTCTAAAAAATTTTCCAAGTTTCCTAAGGCTTCTCAAATGTGTTTCCATAAACTGTGAAATCATCCATATATACCTCTACACAATCATGTATTAGATCTGAAAAAATTCCTAATACTAACCTTTGAAATGTTGCAGGTGCATTGCATAACCCAAATGGCAATACTCGGTAAGCATAGGTACCCCAAGGACAGGTAAATGTAGTTTTGTCTTGATCTTCAAGTGCTACTTGGATTTTATTGTAACCACTAAACCCATCTAGAAATGAGAAGTACTTTTTGCCAGCTAATGTATCTAACACTTGATCTATGAAAGGTAAGGGAAAATGGTCTTTAAGAGTAGCTTTGTTTAATTCTCGGTAGTCAATACATACCCTCCATTTACCATTTTTCTTTAGCACAATTACCAAAGGAGAAACCCACTGACTATCTGAAATAGGATAGATAAAGTTGACATTCAACAATTTCTGCAATTCTTCTTTAACAATCTCCCTAAGATTTGGATTCATCCGTCTTTGAGGTTGTCTGATTGGTTTACAATTTTTCTCTATGTAGATGTGATGAGTGCAAGTCTTGGGGCTTATCCCTTTCATATCAGTGTACTCCCATGCATATGCAGAAGAATGTCTCTGTAAGATCTTGACTAGCTCTTCTTGTTGAGATTTTTCTAGGTTCTTGTTTATGTTTAAAGTTTTTCCTAGAAATATCTCACTTGTAGAGCTGCCAAATTTATCCATAGAATGAAGAGACATCTGTCTTGATGATAAAAACTCAATGTTGGATTCTTCTTGAAATTGTTCATGTTTATGTTCCAAAGAGGATTCAAAGTTTTCTAAAGTATTCAAAATTTGACTATCTTCACTAATTTCTAAAATTGTGAAGAGAGGTTGTAAGTCTTCTTCATCCTCTATCCATTGAGTATCATCTAAATTTGTAATTGTCCTTGCTGGAGGATACAAAGTGAATTTCTTAGTTGAACTACCATCATAGATGTACATATCACCAGATCTACAACTAATGAAAGCATCAGCTGTAGCTAACCAAGGTCTCCCTAATATAATAGGATGTCCTCCTAGATTATTCTTAGGAGTTAGGATCATAAAATCCACAGGGTACTCCCAAGAATCTAGGGACACTGGAATGTATTCTATTACCCCATCAGGTTTGATCACCGACCTGTCTGCTAATTGTAATAATGTGGGTGTAAAGAGAAGATTAGGAAGTTTCAGTTTATCCATGTTTTGTCTACTCATGATATTGATTGATACTCCTAAATCAATGACTGTGTTCTGGATCTCAATTCCATTGATATGAATTTTAAGAACTGGATTTCCTGGGTCTAGATACTTTGGAATAGCAATCTTACCCATCATGATATCTGTTATTTTTCATGCCAGTTGAATTTTCTTTGTTTCTCTTATTCTTTTTCTTGTTTTCTTCATACTCAACTCCTTTATTGTTTTTTCTAAAATTGGAATTTCCTTGATGGCTTGTAATAATGGAATCTTAATGCAAAAATTTCTCAGCTCATCTAGGAAATCATAATTAAGCACCATAATTTTTTTTTCTACACCTGTATCAATTTGTAATCTTTCTGGAAAGGGAGGTGTAGGAGTGGATGTTGATGGCTGCTCTAATACAGTAGTTGAAATTATTGGTTCTTTTTGTTTTGATTTTTCAATGTTTGGGTCCTGAAAAGACATGTCTTCTTCAAGACTTTTATTTTCCCGTAGAGAATCTTCCTCAGAGTTATATTGTTCTTGTATGATCACAGAAGGTTTCCTCTTTTCAAGTATTCTTATAGACCTAAGTTGAACATCACTAAGGTCTAGCGGAGTAATTAAATAAGTTGGAAATTGTCGGCCTTCTATCATATATGTATTCTGAGGATTTTTATTGTTGGGGTTTGGTATGGGTTGAGCAGGCAATTGATTTTATTTCTAAGGAAATGGTAATGGGAGTGGTTGATTTTGATGTTGTGGATTTTGAGGATTTTGTTGAGGATTTTGTTGAAAATTTTGTTGAGGAGGAAAATGTGGATATGGTGGATAGGATGGTCGATACTGATAGTACTGAGAGTATCTTCCATAGGGATTTTGTGAACCTTGTGCCCAAGCTTGAGATTGATTTTGAAATTGGGGCCAAGGTTGCTACCAATAATTCCAATTTGGTGGAGGTTGATTATACATTTGATCATTAAATCCTTGTGTTTGAGGTCCTTGCCAAGGTCTTCTAGAGACAAAATTAAGAGATTCTATGGAATTTGCAGAAGTTTCCTCTTGAAAGATAGCTTTAAGACCAGGAAGTGAAGGACAACTCTTGGTCTCATGTTTTTCTGAACAAATTACACAGGTCTCTACAACTTTTGCATCCAAAGGACACTCTCTCAAGGCATGCTTCTTTCAACATTTGGGACAAAAGATTGCTAAGGCATCAGATTCAGTTTTTTGCTTGTTTTGTAACTTAAGGGTGTCTATTTGTTCACTAAGACTCCCTAAGATATCAGATTTGAAATCATCAAGCATATTTCCTATTTTTGCCCTACTTATTGTCACAAAAGCAGACTTACTTGCCCTTGCAAGAGCAGGGTCTCTTGGGCCTTTTACAGTTTTGGATTTCCCTCTTGAAAGGTTAATACATAACTCAGATATTTTAGGTAATGTGAGGTGAGATATATCCCTGTTTCCCATCATGTTAAGTATATCCATCCATTCATCCCTAATTATCTTCAACAAGAGAGCTTTTAAGGTGTCTTGATCTAAGTTCTCCATTTTTTCTCTTTTGATGTTGTAATGAAATCTCTCCAACAAATCTTCCAAGTTTTCATCCTCTTTTTCTATCATCTTGAACAATTCCTCCTTATGATTAACTGGCATACAATAATCCAAATACCTCTCTAGAAATGCTTGTTTCATGTCTTCTCATGTCCTAATAGAACTGTTGATCAAACTCATAAACCACTTCAATGCTTCTCCTTTCAATGTTGAAGGGAATAGTTTAAGTTTTTGAGCATCTTGTAAGTAGTCATAAGTTCTACACAAGACTTCAAATTCAAATAGGAAGGTTTCAAGATCTTCAGTTTTAAGTCCATAGAAGTTTGGAAGGACAGAGGGTGAAATATTTTTCATAGTTGTATTGGTTTCTTCATCTATTATAGGAAACCCAAAAGAGCTTCCCATCTATCTTCTACCCCTTCCTTTGCCTCCTTCACCTTCTGCACCTCTACCTCCTTCTCCTCTACCTCTACCTATACCCCCTCCAAATAATGTGTGTTCTCCATTAAAGACTCCTCCTCCCCCTTCTTCTGCCATAGTTTCTTCTTCTGTGGAAGTGGAAAAGTTTGTGTCTCCAGCGGGAGTCCTTGAATCTTCTTCTAAGACAAGTTTAGTAGATGAAGTGGAAGGTATTTCTAATGGAATATCTGATCTTAAGTCTTCTAGAAGTCTAGGATCAGTAAAGGATGGAATGTGGGTCTGAGTTGGAGGTGTGCTGGCTCTATATCTTGATGAAACAAGTGGTGTTCTAGGAATCAAACTTCTGCTTCTACTTCTTATGAATCTACCCCTTGAGTCTCTCTCTCTACGCATATCATTTTTTTTGGGAGTTAAGAAACAAGGCTACCTAGTTACACTTCCCCAACAATGGCGCCAAAATGTTTGTGCTCGACCTAGTGTTCCTAAATTGAGTTCATTTAATTCTCAACCAGGGTTGGTAAACTGCTGAAGTGTGGTGCACTATATGTGCCTAGGTATTTGTTTCTCACTACGTTGTATTTAGTGTTTTTTGATGTTTTTGGTTTTATTGTTTTGTGTTTGAAAAGGGAAAATACTGGTGAAAAGAAGCTATTGGCCTAAACTATGGATGGCAAATAACAAATGCAAATACTAAAACAGAACAAAGTCTAAACTATGGATGGCAAATAACAAATGAAAATACTAAAACAGAACAAAGCCTAAACTATGGCTGGCGAACAACAAATGAAAAGCTTGATAATGACCTCAAGGAAATAAATCACAACATGAGCTTAAACTTATCCAATTCATTCATTAAAGATGTGTTGGAAGATCTTGAGAAATGGACAAGTTAAGTGTGAATGAAGTTCTCCTAACTAAACAATCAAACAATCAACTTACAATGTTACAACATCTCATCCATGGTTTAAAGGTTTATTGGAATATATTTGGAAAAGAACACTTGTAGCATAATAAGATTTCTACTCTAAAATAGCTTCTTATTCTGTTCTGCAACTCAATCTAGCACCACTAGGCCTCACTCAAAAGTTATAGATTTATTTTTAAAATAGTCTTTGAGAAAAGACTTATTTGTGAAATGGTAAAAAGGTTACAAAATATTCCAGGTCTTAGACTGATACTAGCTTCTGTCCAAATGATTATATATTAATATGAGTTTGGAATAAAAGAAGTTTTGTAAATAATGAAGACCGTGGTATTTAAATTTAACAACTAATACAATTAAAAACGCAATGGATAGCAACTAAACTTGGAATGTTAATACAGTGAGCTAAGACTAAACTAGAGTGTTACTAGTCTACTTGAAGCATAGTGAATAGTGTAAAACTAAAAAGCCATTATCAAACTTGAAATGAAATGACAGAGCTGAACTAAATGCATTCTACCTCCGGAGTGGTGTAACTAAATTAACATGCAACTATCCTAAGGAATTCTACAGCCCATCTTGTTCAATATGAATGATATTTTGGAAGAGTTTGTGAAAACAGGTATGGTTGTATTATTCAATGCAATTGAGCATAAACATAAAACTGAAAACAAACAACTAGAATCTAAGACACCACAGCTGTTTCTTATTCGTTGTTAATGATGTTTTGGAAGAGTTTGTAAGAGTAAGACCAGCTGTGACACTTAGTGTAAACAAGCAACTAAAACCTACAATACCACAGCTATGCCTTATTCATCATGATGATATTTTGAAACAATTTATTAGAGTAAGTCTAACTGTGATAATTAACAAAAGGAAATGAAACTAAAACCTACAATACCACAGCTATGCCTTATTCATCGTAATGATATTTTGGAATATTTTATAAGAGTAAGTCTAGTTGTGATAATTAATGTAAACAAATACGAACATAAACTTCAAAAACTTGCCTAAGCTAGAAATGAAAACGAGACTAAAATACTTATCTAAAACGTATAAACAAGGTTGCTCAGGAGGCAGGGGCCTTCTACCACCAGAGTAGCATGAAATCTACTTCAATATTGATTCAACGCTTTTAGGGAAATGATGCTTCTTTCATTAAAGAGAAATTACTTCAAAACATAGTGTTTTCGGACTTCTGAAATCTAGCAATCAACCATAAAATCTAACCTTGTCCCTCGGTTTCCCGAGCATATTTATAACAAAATTACATAATCGTATCTGAGATAACATAGGAATAATTGTATTTCCTAATTAGAATCAAACTAGAACTCTAAAGGTGGTCTTCGTAATATGGTTAAGGACATCTGGACTGTCCTTATCCTGTTAGGAGTCTACCTCCTAATTTAAGTTCCGACGTGCATAACCGCCTACAGGACTCCGTTCAAACTTTGTAGAGAGAAACAAATGATAAGGAGATGATGTGGAATACGACCATATATGCTTTTCTCTGAAATGACACTTGGAACCTGTGTAGATATGAAGATGGCTGCAGAATTGGCAACTAGCTATAGAATGTCTGCATTCTGTAGCTAGATTTAGTTCAAAAAGTACTACAATGACAAAATCATAAAAACATAGCAAGTTAGTCATGATATTCATTCTCAAAGAAATTTTAACTAATTCTATTGATCATTTGATCCTGAGATTAACAATGGACAAAATAAAATGGAGTGGAATGTGGTGGAAGAAAGAACATTTTTGGAGCTCAACAATAGATATTGATGATGCACAACGATAGAGAATCTTGCAGCTGAGTGAACTGGATGAGATTAGACAGGATGCTTTTCAGCATACTAAATTGATCCAACAATAAAGGGCTAAATGGCATGATAGATACATAAAAAAGAAACAATTCAAAGAAGGAGACTTGGCATTTTTGTATGATTCGAAATTTAAGAACTTTAAAGGGAAATTCAATACACATTGGCTAGGCCCCTATGAGATTGAGAAATATTTTGACAATGGATCTATTTGGCTTAAAAATATTGATGATGGTAATGGTAAATTCTTGGTGAATGGGCATAGACTGGAATTATATCAAAAACCCCAATCAAAGGAGGAATTTTTGGAATAAATTGTGAAGAAGAAAGAGTTGGAGATGGTAAGGGAAGGTATTATTCCTTCCACTATCTCTTCTTGATTTTCCTATTGATATTGTGGGCTTACTCTGTTCCACCTCATGCTCAGTAAACCATGAGAGGAATGTATTTTGGGTATAGCTTTATTCCTTTTTCTAGGCCCAATAGACTAATTACGGAAAAGGATCCCCCTTGGAGTCTTCTTTCTTAGTATTTGAAACTCTCTAAAATTGAAATTTGGTGAACATTGGTTGCCATTGGGCTCATTGAAAACACAGGTCATTAGATCCTTTGGGATCCTCTCAATAAAATTTATTTCTTTCAATTAATCTATGGATTGCTCATATTGGACTGATGTGGGGTTTCTTAATGCCCTCCTTCCAACAATCTTGGCCCATCAACATTAGCAACTTATCTAGGTGCAGGATTAAAGCCTTGTGATGACTTGGAATCTGTATGCCCTAATGACAGGCTATCTCACGAGTAGCAAAGGAGAAACATTATGGCTCCTTTACTACTAGATCTTGTTAGACTCCTATACCAATAGGTGTCATATTTCAGGATTGTCTTGATGGACTATGTAATATGTTCATACATTTTCTTGTTATAAAGGTTTTCCATATTCTCAAAAAATAAAAAAATTTAAAAAATGTAAAGAGGGTATACCCTAAAAGAAAAATCAAAGGCTGAAAAAAATAAAATGGCCAAAAAAGTGAACGAAAATGAACCCCACCAAAAGAGAGGCCAAGGAAAGTGTGCAAGTCTAAATGCCACTACCTTTTTGCTCTTATGTAGTAAATAAATTGTGTGCAACTTGTATCTTATGCCACAATTTATGAACAGTCAAACAGTTTAAGCTTGGCTAGTTCATCTTTCAATTTTATGTTTTAGAGATAGAGAACAAAATCTGACCAAACGGTTTAATCTTGGCAGATAAGTATATAGGTAGAGTAAATAAAAGGAGCTCAATATCTTAATCTGAGCCCTTGGATGTAATAAGATTAGAATTAGATAGATTTTCATATGTAAAAGAAAAGTGTGATAAGGGTTTGCCAGTCTAAGTGCACCCTAATAAAGAAGAAAAATGGCAGGGTAAAGTAGGTAGGGTAGGTAGATGTTGTTGCAGAATTACATGTGATGGATAATGACTCTAGATGTGTTAAATCTTTACTTTCATCACAAGTACAAAAGGCAGACAATACACTGGAAGAATTTCAAGAAAAGCAAAGTTAGATTATTTAACTTCCCCTTTCATTTGTCCCTAAAAATTTCACTAATTTCCCCTAAGTACTAAGGTATTTAAAGACTAGAGGGGCTCAAGGCATTTCCTTGACTTTTGGAGGGACTGGACCCTCAGCCCAATAATTGGAAAAAACTTGAGTACTTAAAATAATTCATCATGACATTCAATCACCTCTAAGAAATATTTTCCTAAGTAAAATTCCATTTTATTTAGGAAAATCATGCAATATTTCACAAAAACCCTATTCATGCAAGCATAAGTTAAATACATTACTTTAATGTTTTACACTTAGCGCTTTAGTTCATTTTTTCATATTAATTTATAATTTTATTATTTAAATCCCCATATAAAATTCGCCCTTTTTCCCGTATTATTTTAATAAAATCCTCAATAATTAATATCCTGCCCCTTTGGTTGAAAAATAACCATATAATTACGTTAATTGTAATTAATTGGTTGAATTAATGATTAATTAAAAAACCCTCTACCCCACCATATAAAAGGGATTAATTAACCCTCCAGGTTAATTAATAACCTAATCTGCCAATCAAATCACACCCGATACGATTATTTAATATTTAATCACATTGGTCCCACCCTTTATCTATCAGTCATTTCCACGTCCTGATGACCGTTTGATCAACTGATTCAAAATCAATGGTTATTATCAATATCGCTGGCCATCCTCGTCCGAACGATAATGTGTGATGGCCAAGCGGTTTTCTGAACAGTGTCGCGCCACGCATCGTTTATCGTATGGAATCGCTAGCCCTCCGCTGAAAACCACCCTTCCTCAAAAGCGGTGCGATGGAAACCACTTACCACCCGCCTCCCCTGATGAAACCTCCGTACTTGCTGACATCATCCATTAAAATAATAAAAAACCCGCCAACCTTTGACTTTGCAAATAAAACAAATGCACCCACGTAATTTTCATTATTTTGTGTAACGACGAGAGTCTCATGCAAAAAACTCCAAAACCAACTTTCGAACGCCATCAACTGCCACCTTGCTCAGGAAAATTGCAGCCAGCACAGAATTACTGAAGAGGACAGCAGCAAGCCAAATCATAGGGCCTGCCTCTAGCACATTCTTAAAATAAGGAAATAGCACAACATCAGTTATCATTTTTCTTATCTACGAGACCATCTTTCTCTAAGGTTATTGTAATATACTTATGAGTCATCCTAGATTATATCTCAAGTTGTTATGAGATATTTTTTATAAATTTTTGTATAAATACTCCCTCAATCGAAGTATTGGGGGTGGATTCTTAGAATTTGTTGTAACATTGAATATTTTGGAATAAAGTGCTATTGGAGAAATCTTGTGTGGCTATCTGGATGAGGAATTGATGCGAAAGAATTTTTACAGGATTCATGTGTCAGACTACGGATCAATAAGTCACCTATCTCTTGTGTGTTGAAGTCTTTATATTTGTTTACTAGATCATTTGTGTTGCATTTCTAAATAATTAATGAAAAGGAATAAATCAGAAAGTGCTTAAGTGTAATCTAATTTTAATCAAATTTATTCTAAATGTTTTCTTCTAAGCTGGTTTTAAACAGTGAATTCTTAACTGCTCCTATTTTACTAGTTTATGCATTTTGATTATTTAGTGAAGAATACTTCATTGCTCTTTATTAATAATCACTCAATTTCCCTCTTTCGAATGTGTTGAAGGATTCTTAATTTCCCTTCATCCATTTGAGTTTCATCCCATTCACAGATCTATAATTGTTCGTTGTTTGATTATCTTGCCCTGTTGAACCACCTTTTGTTAAGAGACTTAATCCAGTTAAGTTATCCTCTTTGAATCCATTAGCCCAACGGACTAAACTACTTAATATTTCCCTCAGCTATTGAATTCCACCACCCAAATTCAAATAAAACCCTTGGACTTTATGACTAGCTTGATATCTTCTAAAACAAAGCTAAATTATACAGAGAGAGCCCTCTCTGGGTATAGATTGACTAGAGTCTGTACCTAAAAGTTGGTTTGTGGTTACCTCGGACCCCTTTCCTCTTCCCAACAACTTCAAGGAAAATCTGAGTGATAACATTGTGGCGACTCCACTAGGGACCTGAATAATTTTATTGTTACTATTTGTTTACTTTGTAAACTATAGACGGAGCCTGAAGTTAGCCAAGTAGCTTTTGAATTTCTTTTTCTCTGCAATTGCATAGTAAATAAATGCTACTTTAGTCTATTTTCGGTCTACTGAACTTTGGTTTCAGACATTTGATCAGTTCCTCTAGTTAAATAAATCTTTAAGAAAATTTAAATCCAATATCTGAAATTTCTTAAAGAGATTGTTGGAGTTGTATTATTCATTTCATTTAAACCAAAAAGCCAAAAATATCACTTAGAAAACTGGCTTCAGAAAGGACTCATTACACTAGGGCTATTCCTGATCCAAATCCATCGCCTATGTTTGAAAATCCGAATATGATTCCCAAAATTCTTATAAGACAAGATAATCAAGAAAGCTCTGGTAGTTCTCGACCTCTCTATAGATCAATATCCTGTCCTGTGAAGTGGATTTATCTTGAGGACGAACCTTTTGACGAGCATTTTGAAACATCTTTATTTGTAAATTTTTCTGAATCTGAGTTGTCCAATTTGGTTGTAGACCCAATATTTCTTGAATATTTACAATTTGAATTGGTTACTTCACATCTTGATAAACATTTGCGAAATTCCATACAATCTGAGTTTACCTCTGAAGGAACTTCAGATATTTCTGTGATAACTTCTGCTTCTCCAAGTTCATCAACATTTCCCCAAATATCTCAACCTCAAACTACCCCTTCTACTCCTCCATCCACAACTCATAGACCAACCTCACCTGTTATTTCACCACTACCTCTTCCAATGGAAAAAATATATTCTCCCTTAAGGTTACCAGCCAATCTAGGGGCTATGCCTCAAGATTACCAAAGTAAAATCACACCCTTCGATGGTTCTGGTACTTACACTGCACAACAACATACTAAAAAGATGACCTATTATTTTGAAATTTATGAAATAGATGTTGATGATGTAAGAATGAGAATATTTGTCCAAAGTCTTACCAGAGAATTTAGAACCTGGTTTAGGGCCCTTCCAGCAAACAGTGTTGCTAACTTACCAGCCCTTTATAGAACATTTTTAAACAGATGGGAAAAGAAGAAAGATCCTATTCAAATCTTATGAGACTTTGGAAAACTAAAGAGAGGACCAAATGAGACTGTGAAAGATTATGTCACCAGGTTCAATGAGGTTTACAATGATGTTCCCCAAAATATTAGACCTCCTCCAGATTCAGTATTAATCAAATTCCTTGATGGATTTGATTCTGATATAACATATCAGCTTAGGGAAAGAGCTCCTCAAGCTTTAGAAGAAATGCAAAGTATAGTCGTTAGTGTTGAAGCTAACCTGATCGAGAAACGAGCTAGAGCCAGAGCTGAAAGAAGAATGCCTGTAAATGAAGAACCCACATCTTTTGAAAAGAATTTGGATGCTATTATCAAAGGGATGGAAACACTAGGAGATAGAGTAGAAACTATTGAAAAGAATAAATATCCTTGGGATGGTCAACCAAACAATAATGTGAGAAATCCAAACTTCAAAAAGAACCAAAATCAAAATACTGGAAAAACTGGTCCTGACCAAAATATTAGGCCCCCATTCCATGAAAATTTTGTCGAAGGTTAAACTTTTGAAGAACCAACTAAAGATGTTCAAATAAACAATTTCACTGAACGCGAGAACGAACCAGAAATTTTCTTGACCCAAGAGGATCAAGAGGCTCATATTCTTAGGCAATTTCAAACCCAGTCAAGAAAATCATTTGACTTTAAGGAAGGTTATGATACAGCCATTTACGAAGTTCAAAAGTAATATAATTTGAGAAGCAGAAGAGTTGATATTCTGGAAGCAAGTAAACAGAAAACTACAAAACATCCCCTCAAAGGTAAAACCAATACTGCCCCTATACATATTCTCACTAGATCATATCCTAATCCTGCTAACCCAATAATTGAAGATGTATCCGATAGTCAACTGAATAATAGACAATTTTCCAATACTCTTCCTCCTAAAGAAAATGTAGAGGAACCTCCAGAAGTTGATTTGGAAACAACTTCAGCACACAAACCCACTCCTGAAAAGGAGAAAAATACTGAAAACATATAAGAAAAAGACAATCCAACTGTTCGAAATAAAAGAACTCAGATCAAGAAACCTTTCAATCTGGAAGCTAAAGTAGGCAAATTAAAGATAATTGTTCCATTGTCTGAATTAGCTAAACATGATGTCTACAGAAGCCAAATTAATACATCATTCAATATTACTAGAAGTGATGATTCAGTAAATTTTTTTGATGACCAACCTAGATTATTATTTAGCCCTGAAGTAAATGGAAAACCAGGAAGTGGAGGAACTCCTCCATTCTATGTGAGTTTGAATATACATGATAAAATACTCCATAATGCCATGCTTAATTCTGGGGCATCTCATAATCTAATGCCCAAGGCTGTAATGGAAAGATTAAATCTAGACATCACCAAACCCTACAAAGATCTCTTTTCTTTTGATTTAATTCAGGTGAAATGTTTAGGACTAATCAAATATTTGTGTGTTACATTGGTTCAATACCCTGCGAAAACCATTTTGATGGATATAGTAGTAGCAAATATTCCTCCTAAATATGGGATGCTATTGTCCAGATCTTGGGGTGAAAAACTCGGAGGATATCTTCAATTAGACATGTCATATGATACTATTTCATTGTTTGTCCAACCTAAGAGACTATACAGAGAAACCTTGATGAAATATGTAGTCAGTAGTCAGGAGAAACCTGAAAATTTGCCCATCTACTCAGTACACTCTGATATGGACTCATTTATTCTTTATAATGTTGAATCTGATCTTCCCACTGAACTAGAAGTACCAACAACAGAACCAAAAGAAACTTCAAATAAATCCAGTGTTCAAATCCATGAAATCTCTGAGGAAAAAGAAACATCAGATACCCAAGAAAAACCAGAAGAAAGTAAAAAATTAGATCTCACTGTTAAGAAAGTTCCTGAAACGCCTGATACAAATTATGAACATGAAATTCTTTGGCATTTAGAATTTGATGGGTCAGTTAATAAGTTAGGAGCAGGATCTAGAATTTGGATACATAACCTTGAAAATGATCATGCTGAAGGCCATGCTTACAGATTGAACTTTAAATGCACTAATAATATGGCAGAATATGAAGCTCTTTTGTTAGGGCTTAAACTTGTCAAAAATTTAGGGGCAATTGGAGTATCTGTCATAGGAGATTCTTATTTAATCATTCAACAGATGAATGGTGAATATTTGACAAACAATCCCAGATTAAGAGAATATAGAGGAACAGTTGTAGAGATTCTCAATACTTTTCTACAGGCTCAGCTTTCCAAAATACCAAGAAAACAAAATTTGCATGCTCATAGTCTTGCAATGTTTGCTAGCACTTGTAAATTACCTTTTTAACCTCATCATCATTTCACAGCTGAGATTAGACACAGACCTACTATACCAGACAATTTTAAGAATTGGAAAGTGTTTGTAAATGACAATCAGATTAACAATTTTTTGACTTTAGAGAATGAATTTTCTAACAGTAACATAGATGAAGATAGAATCATTGAATCTGATCAAATAAATGAACAAGAAATAGACATTTCAGAAGAAAGTGCAACACAAATGCTTCATCCAACGAAGTTCACCAAAAAATAAATGCAGGACCTTAAAAAAATGGAGGTTGATGAGCTTATAGAAGATGAATCTGAAATCATTAATTTGAAAGATAATCATTTGCCTAAAGGATTAACTCCTTTGGAAGATATTTTCGATTCTAATGATATTCCAAAGAAACCCAAAATGGAACCATTGAAAGCTGATGTTGAGGAATATAATCTGGGGACTGAAGAAAATCCTAAAATAATAAATTTATCTAAATCTTTGCCTCCTAATAAAAAATCAAAATATGTTGCACTAATAAGAGAATTCCAGGATGTCTTTTCCTAGAGTTATGAAGACTTAAAATCATATGATACTTCTATAATTCAACATACAATACCTCTAAAACCAGATCAGAAACCATTTAAGCAAAAACTGAGAAGAATCAACCCTGTATTGTTTCCTTCAATTGAAAAAGAAATCAAACGAATGTATGAAGCAGGGATAATTGCTCCTATTAGATTTTCAGAGTGGGTGTCTAATTTAGTCCCTACTAGGAAGAAAACTGGAGAGATCAGATTATGTGTTGATTTAAGAAATGTAAATAAGGTTTCTTTGAAGGATAATTACCCTTTTCCCAAAATGGATCACATTTTGCAAAGGGTAGTAGGTGCTTCAAGGATTTCTCTTCTAGATGGGTTCTCAGGATATAACCAGATTGTAGTTCATCCTGATGACAAGGAAAAAATAGCTTTTACAACACCATGGGGTACATTCAAGTACGTTAAAATGCCATTTGGACTTAAAAATGCTGGAACAACCTTCCAAAGAGAAATAGACATTGCGTTTGCAAAAGAAATTCATGACTTTATTGTTATATATATAGATGATTTAACTATTTTTTCTAAAACAGATCAGCAACATTTGGACCATCTCAGATAAGTATTTATAAAATGCAGAAAGTATGGTATCTCTTTGAATCCAAAAAAGTCCTTATTTGGTATTGAAGAAGGTAAAATTTTGGGCCATATTATTTCCAAAGATGGTATTAGAATTGATCCTGCTAGAATAAAAGCTATAATGCACACACCTCATCCTAGAAATATCAAAGAACTTCAAGCTTTCATAGGAAAAATCAATTTTTTGAGAAGATTCATTTCTAGTTTAGTTGAATTAATTAGATTTATTAATAAAATGTTAAGAAAGAATTCAAGTATTAAATGGACAGTAGAAGCCAAAAAAGCATTTGAAGAAATTAAAATGGCTTTGACTAGAACACCAGTTCTTACCAGTCCACAATTTGATAGAGACTTCATAATATTTTCATTTGCATCAGAACATACTATAGCAGTTGTTTTATTACAAAAGGATGATCAAGGATGTGAAAAACCTATAGCCTTTTTTATTAAAGCACTAAGAGATGCAACATTATAATACAACGTCATGGAAAAACAAGCTTTTTCACTCATAAAATCCATCAAAGATTTTAGAATCTATATATTGTATCATACTATAGCAGCTGTTTTATTACAAAAGGATGATCAAGGATGTAAAAGACCTATAGCCTTTTTTAGTAAAGGACTAAGAGATGCATCATTAAAATACAATGTCATGGAAAAACAAGCTTTTTCACTCATTAAAGCCATCAAAGATTTTAGAATCTATATATTGTATTCCCATGTGATAGCCTATGTACCAAATGTTGTTGTCAAAGACATCTTAACTCAAGATGGAATTGAGGGCAAAAGAGGTAAATGGATTGCTACCATATTAGAGTATGATATTGAAATAAAACCTACAAAGCTTATAAAAGGACAGGGATTGGCTCAACTTATGACAAAAACAAATTGCCAAGCCCTGGATATTAATGAACTGGATAACGAATAGGAGATGGCGACTCCACAAATCTGCCAGGCCTTCTTAGATTCACCCCGGTATGCTGATATAATTTATGTATTGTTAAACCTGCAGGCTCCTCCAGGGTTATCCAGAACAAAGAAGAGGTTTTTAAATATGACATCTTTGAAGTATTGTATTTTAGATAATGTTCTCTTTTGGAAAAATCATGATGGTATTCTATTGAATTGTTTGTTAAAATATGAAGCTGACAAGGCTCTCAATGAATTCCATGCAGGAGACTGTGGTGGACACCTTTATTGGAAATCAACTGCAGATAAGATCCTAAGAGCTGATTTTATTTGTCAACCTTGTTCTCTGATGTAAAGAAATTTGTCACTGCTTGCCATAAATGTCAAATTTTTGAAGGCAAGAGAAAAATATTACCTTTACCGTTGAAACCAATTTCCACTGAAAGACCTTTCCAACAATGGGGCCTGGATTTCATTGGAGAAATCCATCCTCCTTCTTATGGACAACACAAATGGATCCTCACTACCATAGACTATTTTACTAAATGGATTGAAGCAATTCCTTCCAGACAAGCCAATGACACTGTGATCATAGGATTCCTAGAAACCAATATATTATCAAGATTTGGTCGTCCTGAGAAAATTATAATTGATAATGATGTTGCCTTCAAATCTAAAAAGATGATAAGTTTCTATAATAAATATCATATCACCTTAGGCCATTCCACAACCTGTTACCCTCAGGGTAATGGACTGGCTGAATCCTCCAACAAGAGTCTCATCAATATTATTAAGAAACTATTGGAGGAAAATAAGAAAAATTGGCACAAGAAACTTACAAATGCACTATGGGCAAACAGAATCACCACCAAAAAATATATTGGGACTAGTCCTTATGAGTTATTCTATGGTATTGAGGTTGTATTTCCTTCATCTTTAGGAGTTCCTGTAATGAATTACTTCAAGAAGCTCAGGTTGAGCCAAATGATATTCAAAGAAGAATAAATCATACTATCAATTTGCAGCATACCAGAGAAGAAGTTTATCAAAGATCCCAAGTATTGCAGGAGAAACTAAAGAATACATTTGATAAAAGGACCAAGGCAGAATATTTTCAACTGAGAAACAAAGTTTTAATATGGGATTCTAAAAGAGAGGATAAGGGAAAACATGGGAAGTTTGATTTCCTGTGGAAAGGACCTTATATTATTCATGCTTTACAGGGAAATAATACATATTTTCTGAAAAACTTGGATGGTACAGAAACTGAAGAAGGACCAGTTAATGTTCGAATGTTGAAACATTACTTTGATCCTATTTATTAGGACAAATCTTATTTTTAACATGTACATACTATATCCTTTGTAATGTCACAATTTTGAGTGGATAGTAACTTACTGGAGTTGAAGCCCGAGGAGAAGGCCCTAAGCTTCAGAAGTATTACTGTCATACATATAATAAAGCAACAAGCAGAAGAAGATTCCATGGTTCAGCCAAAATCATTTTGAGGGCAACTGACCTACTGTTCTTGACTTTTCACCAGGAAAAGCCATCCCCAAGTGGAGCCAGTGTTAGACTCCTATACCTATATGTGTCATATTTCATGATTGTCTTGATGGACTATGTAATATTTTCATACCTTTTCTTGTTGTAAAGGTTTTCCATATTCTCAAAAAATCAAAAAAATTAAAAAATGTAAAGAGGGTATACCCTGAAATAAAAATCAAAAGGTGAAAAAAATAAAATGGCCAAAAAAGTGAAAGAAAATGAACCCCACCAAAAGAAAGGCCAAGGAAAGTGTGCAAGTCTAAATGCCACTACCTTTTTTCTTTGATGTAATCAATAAATTGTGTGCAACTTGTATCTTATGCCACAATTTATGAACATTCAAACAGTTTAAGCTTGGCTAGTTCATCTTTCAATTTTATATTTTAGAGATAGAGAATAAAATTTGACCAAACTATTTAATCTTGGCAGATAAGTAGATAGGTAGAGTAAATAAAAGGAGCTCAATAGCTTAATCTGAGCCCTTGGATGTAATAAGGTTAGAATTAGATAGATTTTTAGATGTAAAAGAAAAGTGTGATAAGGGTTTGCCAGTCTAAGTGCACCCTAATAAAGAAGAAAAATGGTAGGGTAAATAGGTAGGGTAGGTAGATGTTGTTGCAGAATTACATGTGATGGATAATGACTCTAGATGTGTTAAATCTTTACTTTCATCACAAGTGCAAAAGGCAAACAATACACTGGAAGAATTTCAAGCAAAGCAAAGTCAGATTATTTAACTTTCCCTTTCATTTTTCCCTAAAAATTTCACTAATTTCCCCTAAGTACTAAGGTATTTAAATATTAGAGGGGCTCAAGGCATTTCCTTCACCTTTGGAGGGACTAGACCCTCGGCCTAATAATTGGAAAAAACCTGAGTACTTAAAATCATTCATCATGACATTCATTCACCTGTAAGAAATATTTTCCTAAGTAAAATCCCATTTTATTTAGGAAAATCATGCAATATTTCACAAAAACCCTATTCATGCAAGCATAAGTTAAATACATTACTTTAATGTTTTACACTTAGCGCTTTAGTTCATTTTTTCATATTAATTTATAATTTTATTATTTAAATCCCCATATAAAATTCGCCCTTCTTCCCGTATTATTTTAATAAAATCCTCAATAACTAATATCCTGCCCCTTTGGTTGAAAAATAACCATATAATTATGTTAATTGTAATTAATTGGTTGAATTACTGATTAATTAAAAAAACCGCTACCCCGCCATATAAAAGGGATTAATTAACCCTCCAGGTTAATTAATAACCTAATCCGCCAATCAAATCACCCTCGATATGATTATTTAATATTTAATCATATTGGGCCTGCCCTTTATCTATCAGTCATTTCCATGTCCCGACGACCGTTTGATCAACTGATTCAAAATCAATAGTTATTATCAATATCGATGGCCATCCTCGTCCAAAAGATAACGCGCAATGGCCAAGTGTTTTTCTAAATAGTGCGACGCCACACATCGTTTATCGTATGGAATCACTCGCCCTCCACTAAAAACCGCCCTTCCTCAAAAGAGGTGCGATGGAAACCACATACTTCCTGCTTCCCCTGACGAAACCTCTGTACTTGCTGACGTCATCCATTAAAATAATAAAAAACCCGCCAAACTTTGACTTTGCAAATAAAACAAATGTGCCTGCGTCATTTTCATTATTCTGTGTAACGACCAAAGTCTCATGTAGAAAACTCCAAAACCAACTGTCGAACGCCATAAACTGCTACCTTGCTGAGGAAAATTGCAGCCAACACAGAATTACTGAAGAGGACAGTAGCAAGCCAAATCATAGGGCCTGCCTCCAGCACATTCTCAAAAGAAGGAAATAGCACAACATCAGTTATCATTTTTCTTATCTATGAGACCATCTGTCTCTAAGGTTGTTGTAATATACTGATGAGTCATCCTAGATTATATCTCAAGTTGTTATGAGATATTTTTTATAAATTTTTGTATAAATACTCCCTCAATCGGAGTATTGCGGGTGGATTCTTAGAATTTGCTATAACATTGAATATTTTGGAATAAAGTGCTATTGGAGAAATATTGTGTGGCTAGCTGGATGAGGATTTGATGCGAAAGACCTTTTACAGGATTCATGTGTCAAACTACGGATCAATAAGTCACGTATCTCTTGTGTGTTGAAGTCTTTATATTTGTTTACTACATCATCTGTGTTTCATTTCTGAATAATTAATGAAAAGGAATAAATCATAAAGTGCTTAAGTGTAATCTTATTTTAATCATTGTTATTCTAAATGTTTTCTTCTAAACTGGTTTTAAATAGTGAATTCTTAACTGCTCCTGTTTTACTAGTTTATGCATTTTGATTATTTAGTGAAGAATACTTCATTGCTCTTTATTAATAATCACTCAATTTCCCTCATTCTAATGTGTTGAAGGATTCTTAATTGCCCTTCATCCATTTGAGTTTCATCCCATTCACTTTAAGATCTATAATTGTTCCCTGTTTGATTATCTTTCCCTGTGAAACCATCTTTTGTTAAGAGACTTAATCCAGTTAAGTTATCCTCTTTGACTCCATTAGCCCAATGGAATAAACTACGCAATCTTGCCCTCAGCTATTGAATTCCACCACCCAAATTAAAACAAAACCCTTGGACTTTATAACTAGCCCGATATCTTCTAAAAAAAAGCTAAATTATACAAAGAGAGTGCTCTCTGGGTACAGATTGGCTAGATTCTGTACCTAAAAGTTGGTTTGTGGTTACCTCGGACCCCTTTCCTCTTCCCAACAACTTCAAGGAAAATTTGAGTGATAACAAATCGTACAGGGGGTTCGACAACAACTCATAAATTTACATTTGATAGGATGCATCATGGCACCTTGGTCGTCACTCTCATTAATGGTGATGGGCTTCGCATTGGTTAATAGTTGACCTCAATGGCTGGTAATACAATGAGATCATTACACATTCAACATCAACACCTTAATTCATGTGCAATGGACTGTACATAGATGGTGGAGAGATCAGTTCCAATTCCTGCATAAGAATGAACAGCTACTTCAATTCCTGCACACACAGTCTCAATTCCTGTAGAATATTCAACAGACACGGTATTATTTCTTGCAGACACAGTCTCAATTCCTGTAGAAGTGTCAAAAAAAACGGTTTCAATTCCTGTAGAAGGCACATTCTCAATTCCTGCAGAAGGGTTGAAAAACACAGTTTCAATTCTTGTAGAATGTTCAACAATCACATTTTAATTTTTACAAAACATTTGAGATACACAATTCCATTTCTTACAGCAATGCCTTGGGTTCCTAAAAGAAAAAAAGTATAGACAGAACATTATTTTAAATTATGTGATATAGTACTAACAGTCATTATGGATCTAAGTAATGAATTATGTGATCAAATGTTTGATGTAATGTTAGTATGTTATCATTGAAAAGACAAGCAACGTAATCAAGGACTAGACCGTTGGAGGTAAGCTCGGTAAGGTACAATCGGTGATAAGATGCTTGAGGTAAGGTATAATGACGCTTTAATTTTAAAAAAATTCATGACTTAGGGTATGGTAACCCTTCTGGTGAAACACAGTTGTAAGTCATTGCAGCGTAAATCCCATGACCTTTCATCATGATTCTGACATCATGGTGGTTTTATTTCTGATGCCCATCTTGCAGGTCGGATCATGATGGTCATCATGATCATGACCTACCTTTCAAAAATTCCATGCTTTGCGATATTTCCAATTTAATCTCTTTCTTTGTCAAGAAATACATTGCAAATGTCTTATTCTGCATTTCGTAAACTGTGTTCATTACTTTCTCCCTTCTGCATTCTTGTGAGCTACATTCACTTTATCCCTTCCTTCCTCATCCGCTCTGTCCATGTCCTCCTTTACCATGTCTAGACCATGACTGCCTATTCAATTTGAGCCACAAATCCTCGCGCTGTTGGAAGCTGACCCTCGCAGCAAATCAAGGATATAAAAAGTAGGATGGTTGCCCTTCTTTTATAATTCAAGTGGCCATAACTCCGAAGTGACGAAGTCATTCACCTTAAACCTAATTGGTAATAAAGCATAGGCCAGAAATGTTCAATTTAGGTTAACAAAGGATTTAGTGGTGCGGGCATGTGGGGTTTCACAAGATGGGGAACAATGGTTTAAGAACTGATGCTAATGTGTGTGTCTTTCCTTCAAAAGGATCATTCACACCCTTACTGGGGCAAGGGGAGTCCACAATATTTTTTGAGGAGTAAGCACAATGTTACACAGTAATTTGTCACCGTCCCTACCATTCCCTGTCCCGCACAATGGAGGACCCATTTTGTGACCTGTGAACATTGTCATGCCTTGAAACCATCATCAAAGCATTCCTCTAAGCATGAGCTTTAATTTCCCTTAAGACATCTCCTTGCAAAAATCATGAAAAACATCTCCTTTTGCATTGGCGCAGGCAGACAGTTCAGCACTCGCGCCAATGGGGGAAATCCTGCAAAGAGGTCGCGCCAACTGGCGCTCTGTACCAGAGCAGTAGTCGCGCCAGCCAATTTAAGGAGTGTTTTTTAAATAAAGATGGAAAAAGTTGTGTTTCAACCAACTCAGAAACCATTTCCTATCTTGAGTTGGGAGGTTTGGCTGCGGGAGTTCTATGGAAGGGAAGTGGTTTTGCCACCTCCCATGGAACCTTCCTTGTTGATAGGGCCAATCCCACAATAATAGGGATCCCAACTCCTTCCTTCCCCATCTATAAAAGCCTGCTCAATCCCATGGCAAGCTAGTCTGGAAGTGCCTAAGCTTTAAATCTCCATATTCCCAAGAGCCTTTGTGCTGTAAAGAGCCCTCTTTTTCCCTTAAGGCCGACTCAAGTAAGGAGACTATCGTCGAGAGACTCTGGAGAGGTTTTCCCTTTCCCTGGCGAGCTTTGCGAGACATGAATGACTGGAGACCCGTCCGAAGGAGACCACGACGTCAGAACATTGGTTGTAATCTCTCTTCATTTGTTATTTAATGAATGATTACGATTATGGTTCCACTCTGTTTTCCATCATGTTAATATGAGTAATATCCTTTCTGACTGATATTTAGTTACGTATGCCGGATTTTATGCTTGTATCTGTTTGTTTCTTGCATGTGCAAGTGTCCATTCGCGGAGATCGTGGGAGGATCGTGATCTGCTGAGGATGAGGAACGGGAACACTTTCTTCTTCAGATCATAGCATTGGATTCCAGGTAGGCTTCCATCCTTAGTCTTTTCATTCGTAACTAGGAACTTGCGTCGTAACATTTTTTATTGTTGCTAGACCCCTGCTGGGCTAGTAGGGATCGCCTCTGTCTGCAGAGGGGATTTACCTCCTCAACAATTTGGCAACCATACTAGGGATCGTCCAGATTTTACTGTCTCGCTTGGATTGTCTCGTTTGATTGGTTTATGATTTTCCTTGCTTGGTTAGCCTTTTGGGCTGGGTTCTTTTGCTGTTTTTTGCTTCTTGGTTTGCTTAGTTTGCATTGATCTGCTTCTGGAGTAGTTCTTTTTTTTAATTTTGGCAGAGAAACTCGACTGGTGCAATTTTTAACCCGACAGTCATGCCAATTGGCGCATGTTGCTTTTGTTTAGTCCGCGCCAATTGCTTTCTGGCGCCAGTTTCAGCCTTACAGTCGCGCCACTCCTGTAAGGTTTTTGAGTTTCGTCATTTTTTAGCTCTCTGGGTTTGGTCAGTGTTTTTCTTCTTGATTTTCCGACTGCCTGAGTGTGTTGGAGCCCTGTTTGACTGGGAATTCACCTCTGTCCTTTGGTTGTTTGCTTTTATCTATCGATTTCACGTTTTGAGCCCTAGCGCATCTAGTGGCTTAGTGTATCGAGCCCTCCTTGGGAGTTTTGGTGTTTCGTTGTCCAGTCGACTTCTTGATTGATTCTCCACATCCTCTTAGTAGTTGTTCATTGTTTTTTTGTGATTTTTGGGTGATTGTCCATTCCTTCATTCAAAATTCGTTTGGTCTTGCTTTGGACCTAGATCACACGGTCCATTGGAGCCTTTGAGTCTTTTTCTTGGTTTTGAGAGACTTTGGTCGATTTGGGATCTGATTGTTGGTGTCATTGAGTGAAATTTTTTTATTTTTCTCTCTCAATATCGTTTCTCAAGTTGTTCCATTTGTTTTCAGTTTGTTAAGTGCATTTAGCTATCAAACGTTGAAAATCAAAAAAAAAAATCTCTTGTGCTTTTGGTTGAATTAGTGCAAATTGTAATCTTTTCGATTTTACTAGTGATTAGTGATTTGAATGAAAAGTTTTCAATTTCATTAGTTGCATTAGAGGTCTCATTGTTTGTCTTCCATTCATTTCATTTGTGTAAAAGCTCTTAACTCTTCTGTAACTAGTTTTCATCGAACGAAATGTTGGACTGTGGCATGTAGCTTTGCATTTAAGAGTCCTTTAAGACACTACATACGATAGGGCCTGAAAATTGAAACTTAATTGAAGATCAACTGTAAAATTTATTCAATTAACCTAAGGCAGCATTGGAATTTAACGAAACATTTTTAGAGGTCTAGGCTAGAGACGTGTTCTGGCGTCTTTAAACCTAGCAGCTGTCGCTCGTCGTTTGGCTTTAGACAGTGCTAGTACGGACTTGTGCTCCCCGTACCGTCGCATATATAAAGGGAGACCCCTCTAGGTTTTCAATCCTTTATCCACAGGAAGCCGATTCTGTCGCCCTATACCCGTGATACACCGAACACAGCATTCGGGGAGACTACCTGCACGTACGGAAAGTCCTTGGTCGATTTCTGTTTCATTATTGAAACCAAGGTGTATATTGCAGTTCATGAATATTTGGTACACCCTTTGTGCCTAGTATTTCATGAGTAGTCATTTGGTCTTTTTTGACTCCCTAAACTTGAAAATACCGTCAAGCGCTTGTCCTTTCACGCTTGTGTCAAATCTGAAAGAGATAGAGTCACCTTTTTATCGTTTCTCGACTCTTAAAATATGAAACGGTAGAATTTCTTACTTTCCAATGTGGTAAAATTAATCGCCCACGTTTACACACCCGTTTAAACATTTCTTGTTGACCGTTTGATCGTGTGTCTTAACTCGTTTTCAGCCCGTGTGTGTGTTTGCTCTTTTTTCTCTGGTCTTTTGCCACAGTGGCAGAACCTTCGGTTTCATCTACTGGTAGTCCTTACACAGACGATTCTTCAGAGGCTTCCCAATCTTTTGTTGAACCACAGCAGCCTGTTGTTTCTGAGTTTCCTGACGGGGGACCGGTTCTCGCTGAGCAACCCTTTGGAGGACCAGTTGAGTTCAATTGGCCCTTTTCGGACCCTGTGTCTGAATTGAGATTAGGAGCTGATTTCCTTTCTCTTACATCGGGTTCGCCTTTTGTTGCTGCTGTATTTCCTCCTAGTCCTCGCCGTCTCTTGCGTGATTTAACGGCAGGATCAACCATGAGTGATTCTGGTGAGGAAATCCCAACGTCCGGTGAAGACTATCAGCTCTTCCCGCGTAGATTGTTTGAGGGAGACAACTCTGAGCTGGCTAACATGTCAACAGCCAGTCCTTCTTTACCACAGGGATACAGATCTCTGGGTCAGATCATTTCAGTTGCAGCCTCTATGGGAATATCATCTCCTGCTTCGAGGCCAGCTGCTACTACACCCGGGGTGTCTCCTCAGACGCCCGTCACTTCTGTTCCCGTCCGGCCCACTGTCTGTGTGGCCGCCTCTTCTCCTGTTGTCTCAGCCTCTGCTACTAGGGCTGGGCCAACTCTTGAAGATGTCTATCTAGCCACTGCTATACCGAAAAACATCTCTCCGGAGGAGTATCGGTTGTCTTTGCAACAGCCGAACGCCGAGGTTGGACCGTCCTCCCAAGATCCCTACCGATCTTACTTTTCGCACTATGCATAGGATGGTACTCCCATGTATGCTTTCCCAGGTTAGTATGACGAGCACGGGGAGATTTTGCGTCTACCCGCTCCTGAGGCTTATCTTTATGCTCAAGGTTTACCGTATAACCAGGCTTATAACCCGCAAGGACAGCCTTTCCAAGGCCAACCTGCGGGCCAACCTGGCTATCTTTATGATCCACAGGGGCAGCCCATCCAGGGCTACCCTGGGGGCAGCAAGGGCCATCGTACAGTCCGCAAGGACAGTATTACAGCCCTTCCGATCAACCTATCCAACCTCAGCCGGGGTACCAACCGGGACCGGTCTATGGTCCTGGGGGGAAAATCCAGCCTTCTTTACCGATGCAACCGCAGTATCCTGTTGTTTCTAATGTTGCATATCAGCCAGGACCATCCTATGGTTCTGCTTCAGGTCAAACCAGTCTCCAGCAAGTACCTGGTCCTGTTCCACCACCAGGCCAATCGGCTCATCTGGTACAACCCGGTGTTCCACTTCCAGGCCAACCGACCCATCCAGTGCAACCTGGAGCTTACTTACAACCAGGTCAACCTGCGCAACCGAAGCCGCCTGTCTATCCGAGTCAACTTGGTCATTCAGGTCAGCCCTCACATCCGGGTCAACCTGTTCACTTAGGTCAGCCCTCTCAGTCGGGTCAACCTGTTCATTCAGGGCAGCCCGCTCATTCCATTCACCCTGCTCAATAGCTGACTCATTCAATGCCACAGCCAAATCAACAGCTGCACCCTACATATCAGGCTCCACAGGGTTCCACTTTTCAGCAGCCTACTCATCCTCAGGGTGGTTATTATTCTCATGGTCAGTCTCAACTGAACTATAACCACCCTAGAGGCTCTCAGTATTATCCTCCTCCACCCGGTTTTACCTACACTCAGCAGCCAAATCCAAACGGTGCTTATACAGGGCCGACACCTAATCAGGGTCTGTATCCTGGTTATCAAGCCCCACACTATGGTTACCAGCATCCAAATCAGTCTGGTTATACGACCTACGCCCCCTACGGTCAGAATCCTGCGGGACAGAACCCGTGGGGGCAAGGATATTCACAACCATCGTGGAGTATGGGTACCGGACCTCATCCTGGGCCTGGCATGGCAGTTAATCCTCCATTGCCGTTCCTGGCTACCTTGGAACTGCCGGATCTTTCAAATTTGACCAATGATCTGATTTTACATAATCCGTATTGGCCTCCAGTTCCTACCAAGATACCAGGTGATTGTCCCAAGTTTGAGGGAAAAGCTGGAGAGGACCCCCAGGCGCATGTGATGACGTATCACCTTTGGTGTTCGTCTAACTCTTGGGTCGACGATTCGATTCGCCTGCGCCTCTTCCAGCGTACTTTAACTGGAGCTACTGCTAAGTGGTACATAGAGTTATCCCGTGGCATTTTCCAAGATTTCAACTCTTTAGCCATGGCTTTCCTCACGCATTTTCAGTTATCGGTTCGGTATGAAGCCGGGACGCACCTCCTGACTTCCCTGAAGCAGGATAAAGCCACTCACATCTCAGATCACATTCATGAGTGGCGGCGTCGTCGTAGACTGATCAAGTTTCACATACCTGATCAGATACTGACTCACTGGTTCACCACCTCCTTTGTGAATAAAACTGCTCAGGATATTGCGATGGGAGCGTGCGTGACAGAGGAATAAGCCATCGTGCATGCCCAATACCTGGACCTTGTCTATTCTCAGTCCGGCACGCTTTATGACATCTTGACAGATGCTCCACAGCCCGGAACCACTAAGGCTCCACCTACCCCTGCGGTGGATGGTGTCATTGGTTCTGTCTCTCAGAATTCGAAGAAATCTTTGAATGGGAAGCAGAAGGCTAATTCTTCCAACAATACCTCTGCTAATCCCGCCTCATCCGATTCTGGTAAAACCACGGAGGTGAATGCCGTTCAGGCCAATCCTGCGGACAAATCCTCCAAGGGGAAGAAGAAGGGCAAAGGAAAATCTAAATCTGATGCCCCAAAAATAGAATCTAAATCTCGAACTGAGGATGGCTCCCAGCGTAAACCGAAGTTCCCTTGCCTCATCTGTGAAGGGGACCATTATACTAAGGATTGTCCACGACGATCCGAGGTTAGTCATCTTCTTAAGGGCCCTAAAGGGACTCCGGCTGTTTTAAAAGAGCCATTTCCATCTCAGCAGACCCAGATGGTCGAACAGGCGTCACCATCTGCACCGTTTGGGTCTCAGGTTTTCATGGTGAAGAGTATTGCACCTATCTCTGTCGCTACGCGGTCGAAGGACTACAACGAACCAAGACAGGCATCCGGGAAGGCAGTTGCGGATGGGCCGCCTCCCCCACCTGTCTTTGGTCCGTTGGAAATCGAGAAGCTGACTCTTGAACCCGTCATGAAGCCACCTCCCAAGGGTGTTCTTCGAAGATCCTCTTATAATCCAAACACTCATGCCGCTCAACATTACAGTATTGTTGAGGATCTGGCACAGGCGCCATGTGCTATGTCTACACTGGAGGTTCTTCAAAGTTGTCCTTCACAACGGAAGGCTTTACTGTCTGCAATCGTGGCATCGATCCCGCCGACTCGGGCCTTCTCAGCTTCAATCTGGAGAATTTCACTCCCCGCCTTCCACATCAAATTGCGTTGGTTATTCAAGTCGGGATTAACGGTCTGAATATTCATAGGGCCATCGTGGATGAGGGTGCATCTACCTGTGTTATGTCCTCCACTTGCTGGAAGGCCATTGGCTCTCCAGCTTTTTCATGATCTCCCAATGCCCTTGAGGCATTTGATCGTCGGGAATCTAAACCCCTGGGCGTTCTCGAGAGTCTTTCGATCACATTACAGGGAAAAACTGTCAACGTAGAAGTAGAAGTGGTTGACGCTAAGCTCAACTACAATATACTTCCTGGCCGTAGCTGGACCCATGCCATGCTCTGCGTACCATCTACTGTCTTTCGATTCATTAAGTTCCCTCACGAGGGCAAGATTGTCACAGTGGATCAGTTGTCATTTTTCACCTCTAACTCTGAGAATAACGTGCCATACGTGGATCAAATTCCGAATCCCCCAGATAGTGTAGGGCCTGGTCTTTTCAAAGACCCAGTCCTCATGGGTATATTCCCCGCACCACAACTGCATACCGCTCAAGTCAACATGTTGTCCAGGACCGATGACCCCTGGCTTATTCCTACACCTGAGCAGGTATATGAGTTTGGAGAATCCATGCCTTTAACGCCAGTAGAGATCAGCTACTGTGAGATTTTTGTTGCATCGGACCTGTTATCACTCAGGTTTTCCTAGAAGTTGTGTAAGAGGAAAGTATACCCGAGGTAACCACAAACCAATCTTTTAGATGCAGAATCTAGCCAATCTGCATCCAGAGAGGGCTCTCTCTTTATGATTTATCTTTGTTTTTGTTTTGTCTAGGCTAGTTATAGATTCAAAGTTTGTTTTGGGAAAATGGTGGAATCCACAAACTAAGGGCAAGGTTGAGGGCTTTCAGTCCATTGGGCTATGGAGTCTAAGGATGGCTTTACTGGATTTCTTTTCTAAACACAAGATGGTATTACAGGGCAAGATAGCTAGATAGCGAACAATCCTTAAAATTTAAAGTGGATGGATGGTCTTGAAGGGATGAAAGGCAGCTAAGAATCTTTCACCATATTCAAGAGAAAGAAGAGAAATGACTACAAGCAAAGAGCAATGAAGGATTCTTTGTTACAGTAATCAAAAATGTTTAAATCAGCAAAACATGAGCAATTAAGAATTCATGCTTATAACTAATCCAGAAGAAAACATCAAGAATAATCACATTTGAAAACAGAGTACAATTAAGCAAATTCTGTTTCAATCCTTTATGTAAACTATTCATAAACGGATATGATGATAGCATAAACTAATGTAAAATTTAAACACAAGGGTTGGAAAACTTATTGAATTGAAGTCCAACACATGAATCCTGCAACAAGTCCAGTGCTTCAAAACGTCATCCAGTAAGCCACAAGTAAATTTGTCCAAAAGCTTTTTATTCCGAAAACCTCAATGTTACAGCAGAGTAATAGAATCCACCCCCAAATGCTTCCAAGAGTGGAGTATTTATACAAATTCTAAACTAAAATATCTTGAAACAAATATCAAAATTGGTTCACAAATCTCTCCAACTATTTTACATAAATAGAACTTAATTAAAGGACACTCAAACTAATGCATCTATTTGGCACTATTTTTTATGGATAGGTGATGACAAAGAGAAGAATTCGAATTTGATCCAACTCTTAGTTGATGATGAGGCATCCAAGTCACTAACTGCTTTCTTTCTTTGTGCAATCTGCTCCAACAATTCTGCAAACTTGGGGTCCAATGATATCTTCGTATTTCTCAATCCGTAATAGATATGTAAAAAGTGAAAGAGGTTATTGTGGATTAATATGTTGGTGAGATAAACCTCTTTCAGTTTCCCAAAATTCCTCTCCAGCTGTGCATAATATTCTCTGTAAAAAATATGCGTAAAACAGAGTTTTACAGAGTCTGAAAAATGGCCTCTAAAGATGCGCATGTATCTCTCATTATAAAACCACTGTGCAACAACTGAGATAGGTTTTTGTAGATGGGTCTCTTAGGAACAACAACCTCCTTCATTTTTGTGAAATGTATTTCTAATTGGCCACAATATTCTCTGCAAAATGATGACTTGACTGTAATTTTCTGCAAAAAGTGCTTTTCAACATTGTTTAATATTTCCAAAACCATAATAGCTGTTAGGAAAGTGAGAGAGGTTTTTGTAGATGGTACTCTTAAGAACATAAACCTCCTTCATTTTTGCAAAATTCCTCTTGTATTGGTCACAATATTTTCTGCAAAATAATGACTAAAACATGTAATTTCTGCAAAAATGTTCCTTCTTGTTATGTTTTTTCATCTTTTTACTTTCTTGCTCTTTTGACTGTTTTACTTTCACTTTAGACAAAATTCAATTTTGGTGAAAGTAATTTCATTTATTTTTACCATTTTACTGCCTCTGTAACTTCATTTTTACTGTTTACCTTTGACTGCTCTGTAACTTCATATTTACTGTTTACCTTTGACTGCTCTGTAACTTTGTTTTGACTTTTCACTCTGACTTTTACCTGATACACTTTATCCACTGATACTCTTTGATTTTGATATGCTTTGACTTGGGGATAAAACTGCTTTCTGATTTGGATCATAATTGGCATGATAGCAGTGGATAATTTCTGGGAAAATAAGGACTGAGGGGATGAGATATCTCGGGAAATTGGATTCCCACAACCCTATAAGATCTTGCCCCTTTGAGTATTCGTCTTTGCAGCGACAGAAACTCAAACGGGGACTTTCATCGAAATGCAGGTCTTTTATTTGGAAATCTTCATCTATGAGAGGCAAGTAGTCTAAATCTCGGTGAGGGAGCATTCAAAGGAGTGACATTTAGAGCAGTTGGGGCCTCCATTTTGGTTCTTGTGGATTCAAAATGGAGGTTTCAGTTTTTCTTGCAGACCGGACGGGATATCTGACAAAAGAGGAAATTGGAACAAATGGCAGGTTTGGGAAGCAAATTCACAGGTTTTAAATCTTCAATGAGGACTCAGAGAGGACTTTTGACCACTTTTTTCAGAGAAAAAACACAGGAAACTAAGCTTAACTTGCAGTCGGGGCGCGGAATGATAAATACCTGTTTTTTAATGGAAACTGGTTCTTCAACGGGTAATGAACAATGGCGGGGACGTTTTTCAATACTGGCGCAGCGGAATTTCGGAGTAATTTGGTGTATTTGCAGTGAAATTTGAAAATTGCAGCGGGAGCTTAGTCTCTTTCGGAAACTAAAATAGCAGAAAAAGCAACGAAAAAGTAAAACACATTTAAATCCCAAAAGGAGTTTTAACGTTTTAAGTGATAACGCGTCATTTTTGGCGTACTGGGGTGGCAATAAAAGTGGGACAGCGGTATATGAAAGTATATTAATAGTATAAATAAACTATACAACTTTGTGATAACTGGTAATTGCCTTTTGGCCTGCGATTCCACCGAGGAGGCGCGCTTTTTTACCAATGATAGAATATCAGCTTTTCAAAAACGCCATCCAGTGTCAGATTCACCTTGGGAATGGCCCGGGATTGAAGGGGAAATGTGCCGTTGATCGGACAAACTAATCAACCTGTTGAAAGAAGGATAGAACTTTATGCGCGACTTCAAAGAAGAAGAAGAGGGTGAGCCAATGCAAGTTAAAGAAGGTTTTAGCAATGTAAATCAAATGCCAGGAAAGGTTAATAGGCGACAATGGTTGTTAATTAGTCCAAATGATTAATTAACCCCGTGAAATTATGAAATGGATTGCGGCGGTAGTTTGGCCAGGTGGAATGCTACGTGGACAGAACACTATGGCACAGGACTCCGTCGCATTTCATTCTTGCTTTTGGTGTTAAACACATATATTACATGTCTAATGCTTTTTTGTATATATTTTATTATACGATGAATTAATTAATACACAACTAATTCACCATAGGGCGAGGATTATGTATAAGGCTATAGTTTTAACCAAAGGGCTTTATAAAGCGGGGTATTTATTTAAATGTGCGGGACTATATATACTTTGGTAAAACATTATAATAAGAAGGTTTTGGGGATATTTATTAGAAAAGGGAGTTATATACATAGGAAAAGGGATTTCACTAGGGATTTAATATAATAGAGTTAGGTGTTAATATGAAAAAGGACAAGGAAAATCAAAACACCTTTGTACATCTAAGAAAGTGAAAAACTTATGATAAAAGAATTATGCACATTTTATCTTCAACACTCAAGCTTAGAATAACAAGTTGTCTTGAGGAATTTTATGGAATGTTGCATCAGTTTCCTAAGTAAAATAGGATTTTACTTAGGAAAAGTTAAGAATGGAAGATAATCAATGATGGATTATTTCAAGTGCTTAGGTCTTTTGATCATTAGGCCGAGGGTCCGGTCCCTCCAGAAGTCAAGGAAATGCCTTGAGCCCCTTTGATCTCAAATTACCTTAGTACTTTTTGGGGAAATTAGTAAAACTCTTGAGGGAAAAATGATGAGGGAGGTTAATGAATTTGACTTTGCTTGCTGTGATTTTTCAGTGTATTTCCTGCTTTAGTACTTGTGATGAAAGTAAATGATTAACCAACATGTAGCAGCACCATTCATCAGATAACACTTTGCAGCACCATCTACCTACCCTATCTACTTAACACTACCATTTTGTCTTCTTTATTAGGGTGCATTTAGACTTGCAAACCCCGATCAATCTTTTCTTTTTACATGATGAATCTATCTATTTCTACCCTTATTACATCCAAGGGCTCAGATTAAACTGTTGAGCACCTTTTATTCACTCTACCTAGCTACTTATCTGCCAAGATTAAACTGTTTAGCTAGATATTTATTCTCTAATCTATAACATGAAATTGAAATATGACTAAGCCAAGTTTAAACAGTTTGACTTATTCATGAATTGTGGCAAAAGTTTCACAAGCTGCACACAATTTATTTATTACAACAGAGTAAAAATTAGTGGCATTTGGATTTGCACACTTTCCTTGGTCTATTTTTTGCTTGGGGTTCATTTCTTTCTCTTTTTGACCATTTTTATTCTTTTTACCCTTTGATCTTTCTTTTAGGGTATACCCTCTTTACATTTTTAAATTTTTTGATTTTTTTTGGTTTTAAAGAATATGGAACACCTTTGCTCAAGTAAGAAGGTTTGAACATATTCCACACTTCCATCAAGACAATCATGAAAGATGAAACCTATTGATATAGGAGGCTAACACTGGCTCCACTTGGGGATGGGTTTTCCTTGTGGAAAGTCAAGAACAGCAGATCAGATGCCTCAAAATGTCTTCAAACTGAAAGTATGAAATCTTCCTTCTTCTGATAGCTTTATTTTACATATGATAGTGAAGCTTTTGGAACTTAGGGCCTTCACTTCGGGCTTCAATTCCAAAAAGTCACCATCCAATCCAAACTGCAGTAACAAAAATAAAACAAGCAAACAATATATTATATACAAGTTAGAAACATTTAAACATTCTAGTAAATTGGATCAAAATAATGCTTAAGCATTCGACCATTGACTGGTCCTTCTTCAACTTCTGAATTGTCCAAGTCCTTCAAAAAGTAAGTGTTGTTTCCCTACAAGGCATGAATGATATAAGGCCCTTTCCACAAGAAATCAAACTTCCCATGTTTTCCTTTTTCTTCTCTTCTAGAATCCCATCTTAGGACCTTGTCCCCTAACTGAAAATCCTCTGCTTTAGTCCTTTTATCAAACATTTTATTTAGCTTTTCCTGTAAGACTTGTGATCTTTGGTATACCTCTTCTCTGGTTTGTTGCAGGTGGATCGTTTGATTAATTCTTCTTTGAATGTCATTTGGCTCCACTTGAGCCTCCTGAAGTAATTTCATGACAGGGATTCCTAAAGATGATGGGAATCTTGCTTCCAGACCATAAACTAACTCATATGGACTTGTCCCAATGGATTTCTTGGTTGTAAGTCTGTCTGCCCATAACGCATAGGTCAGTTTCTTATGCCATTTCTTTTTATTTTCCTCCAACAATTTCTTAATGATATTGATCAAACTCTTATTGGAGGATTCTGCTAGTCCATTACCCTGGGGGTAATAGGCTGTTGAATGGCCTAAAGTAATATGATATTTATGGCAGAAACTAATCATTTTCTTTGATTTAAATGCAGCAGCATTGTCTGTTATAATCTTTTCTGGACAACCAAATCTTGAAAGTATGTTGGTTTCTAGAAACCCTATGATTACAGAATCATTGGACTGTCTACATGGGATAGCTTCAATCCATTTGGTGAAATAGTCTGTAGCAGTTAAAATCCATCTATGTTGTCCGGAAGAAGGGGGGTGAATCTCTCCAATAAAATCTAAACCCCATTGTTGAAAGGGTCTTTCTGTGGAAACTGGTTTTAAAGGCAGAGGTAACAACTTTCTTTTACCCTCAAATATTTGACATTTGTGACAGCTTGTTACAAATTTCTTTACATCAGAAAATAATGTTGGCCAATAAAAGCCAGCCCTTAAGATCTTGTCTGCAGTGGATTTCCAGTAGAGATGTCCTCCACAATCCCCTGCATGAAATTCATTAAGCACTTTATCAGCTTCATCTTTTAAGAGAAAATTCAATAAAATTCCTTCATGATTCTTCCAAAATAAAGTGCTATCTAAAATACAATATTTCAAAGATGTCATTTTTAAAAATCTTTGCTTAGTTCTGGACAACCCTGGAGGAGCTTGCAGGTTTAATAAAACATGAATTATATCAGTATACCAGGGTGAATCTAAGAAAGCTTGACTGATCTGAGGAGTCGCCATCTCCTGCTCGTTATCTAGTTCATTGATATCTAAGGCTTGGCAATTGGTTTCTGTCATAAGTTGTGCTAAACCTTGGCCTTTTATCAGTTTGGTTGGTTTAATCTCAATATCATATTCCAAAATGGTAGCTATCCACTTACCTCGTTTACCTTCAATGCCATCTTGAGTCAAAATATCTTTAACTATTGCATTAGGCACATATGCTATCACATGAGAATATAATATGTAAACTCTGAAATCTTTGATTGCTTTTACCAATGCAAAAGCCTGTTTTTCCATAATATTGTATTTTAGAGATGCATCCCTCAGTGCTTTACTATAAAATGCTATTGGCTTTTCACACCCTTGGTCATCTTTTTGAAGTAAAACAGCTGCAACAGTATGTTCAGAAGCAAATGAAAAAATAATAAAGTCTCTATCAAATTTAGGACTGGTCAAAACTGGTGTCCTTGTTAAAGCCATTTTAATTTCCTCGAATGATTGTTTGGCTTCTACAGTCCAGTGAATGCTTGAATCTTTCCTCAACATGTTAGTCATTAATCTAAGTAACTCTGCTAGACTAGAAATAAATCTTCTCAAGAAGTTGATTTTTCCTATAAATGCTTGCAATTCTTTTATGTTTCTGGGGTGGGGTATTTGCAAAATTGCTTGAATTCTTTCTGGATCAATCCTAATGCCATATTTAGAAATGATATGTCCTAAAAGCTTTCCTTCTTGCAAACCAAACAATGACTTCTTAGGGTTTAAAGAAATTCCATATTTTCTGCATTTTATAAATACTTGCCTTAGGTGATCTAAATGTTCTTGATCTGTTTTAGAAAAAACAGTCAAATCATCCAAGTAAATAACCAGAAAATCGTGTATCTCTTTAGCAAAAGCAATGTCCATCGCTCTTTGAAATGTAGCTCCTGCATTCTTGAGCCCAAATGGCATTTTGACATATTTAAACGTACCCCATGGTGTGGTAAATGCTGTTTTATCCTGATCATCAGGATGAACCAGAATCTGGTTGTACCCAGAAAATCCATCCAGTAGTGATATTCTCGAAGATCCAACTACCCTTTGTAGAATGTGATCCATTTTCGGCAGAGGATAGTTGTCTTTTAAAGAAACTTTATTCAAATTCCTTAAATCGACACACAGTCTGATTTCTCCTGTCTTTTTTCTTGTTGGTACCAGGTTAGAGACCCATTCTGAAAATCTGATAGGAGCTATAATCCCTGCTTCAAACATTCTTTTGATTTCTTTTTCAATTGAGGGTAATAAAACAGATTAATTCTCCTAAGCTTTTGTTTAAAAGGTTTCTGGTCTGGCTTCAAAGGTATAGTATGTTGAATGATGGATGTATCATAAGATTTGAGGTCTTCATAACTCCAGGCAAAGACATCCTGGAATTCTTTTAATAGTTCAACATATTTTACCTTCTGATCTTTTGGAAGAGATTTGGACAACTTAACAATTTTGGGATGTTCTGGTGTTCCTAAGTTGCATTCTTCCATATCAGCCTTAACAGGTTCCATTTTAGGTCTGAATGGAATATCATTTGAGTCGAATAGATATTCCAAAGGTGTTAATCCTTTGGGTAATTGATTATCTTTTAAATTGATGATTTCTGTTTCATCTATGATCTCATCAAATTCCATGTGTTTCAAATTTTGTATGTCTTTTTCAGTGAACGTGGTTGGATGCAGCATATGAATTGCATTTTCTATTGAAATTTCTATTTTTTGTTCTTTTTCTTGATCAAATTTATCAACAGTTATGTCTTCATCTATATTACAGTTAGAAAACTCATTCTGAAGTGTCAAAAAACTATTGATTTGATTATTATTCACAAATACTTGCCAATTCAAAAGATTGTCTGGTATTGCAGGCCTGTGCCTTATCTCAGCTGAAAACTGATGATTGGGATCAAAAGGCAATTTGCATGTACTAGCAAACATTGCTAAACTGTGAGCATGCAAGTTTTGTTTCCTGGGAATTTTGGCAAGTTGGGCTTGTAGAAATGTGTTGAGAATCTCTACAACTGTCTCTCGGTATTGTTTCAATCTCATGTCCTTTGTTGCACATTCTCCTTTAATCTGTTGGATAATTAGTTCAGAGTCGCCTATGATTGATACCCTAATGCCTCCTAACTTCTTGACATGTTTAAGCCCCAATAAAAGAGCTTCATACTCTGCCATGTTGTTAGTGCATTTGAAATTTAACCTATAAGCATGACCCTCTGCATGATTGTTCTCCACATTGTGTAACCAAATCCCAGCTCCTGCCCCTAGTCTGTTTACTGAGCCATCAAACTCTAAATGCCATAGAATTTCATGTTCATAGTTTTCATCAATTGTTTTAACGTATTTTCTGATAGGAGCTAATTGTTTAGTTTTTTCAGGTTTTTCTTGGTCATCTGGTGTTTCTTTGTTTTCAGATATTTCTTCAATTTTGACAGTGGTTTTGTTTATGATTTCCATTTCAGGAGCTTCTATTTCAGTAGGAAGTTCTGACTCAGCATTGTATAAAATAAAAGAATCCATGTCAGAATGTACAGAGTAAACAGGGAAGTTTTCAGGCTTCTCTTGGCTACTCACTAAGTACTTCATCAAAGTTTCTCTATATAATCTTTTAGGCTGACCAAATACTGAAATAGTTGCATAAGACATGTCTAATTGAATAGATCCTCCAAGTTTAGCACCCCAAGACCTAGACAATAACATACCATATTTAGGTGGGATATCAGCAACTACTATGTCCATTAAAACAGACTTAGCAGGGTATTGAACCAAAGTGACACACAGATCTTTAATTAAACCTAAACATTTTACCTGACTGGAATCAAATGAAAACAAATCTTTGTATGGTCTGGTAATATCTAGATTCAATCTTTCCATTACTGCTTTTGGCATCAAATTATGAGATGCTCCAGAATCAAGCATTGCATTATGGAGTATCTTGTCGTGAATATTCAGGCTTACATAAAATGGAGGAGTTCCTCCACTTTCTGGTTTGCCATTAACCTCAGGGCCAAAAAGAAGTTTGGGTTGATCATCAAGAATATTTACTGAATCATCTAATCCAGTAATGTTAATGTTTAAAGACTTGGAAATCTGATTCCTATAGACATCGTGTTTAGCCAATTCTGATAAAGGAACAGCTATCTTGAGTTTGTCTATTTCAGCTTCTAGATTAAAGGGTTTTTCTGTTTGAGCTTTAGTGTTTTGCACAGTTGGATTTTCTCTGTTTACTGGATCTTCAATGTTTTTCTCTTTTTCATGAATGAAGTTTTGCTTTGATGATGTTTCAGGAGTAACTTCTGCTGTTTCTTCTACAATTCCTACATGAGGAGATGTATTAGATTGCTGTTTGTCAATTGGTTGGTTGTCAGAGACATCTTCAATTATTGGATTTGAAAAACTAGGAGTTATCCTAGGCAAAATTTGTATTTGGGGAATGTTTTGTACAGGGGAAGTATTTTGTACAGGGGGAATGTTTTGTTTTCCTTTGACATTTTGTTTTGTGGTTTTCTGTTTATTTTTCTCTGGTACATCTATCCGTCTACTTCTCAAGTTGTACTGCTTATGAACCTCGTAAATTGCTGTGTCATAGCCTTCTTTGAAATCAAAAGTCTCACCTGAATGAGTGTGGAATGTTTCAAGGATATGATTCTCTTGATCATCCTGAGATAGGAAGATTTCTGATTCATCTTTGTCCTCATTGACATTGTTTATTTCTACATCTTCTGTAGTTCCTTCTGAGGTCGAACCTTCAACAAAGTTTTCTTGGAAAGGTGGTCTAATGTTTTGATCAGGGACATTCTTTCCAATATTTTGGTTCAGATTCCTCCTAAAGTTTGGGTTTCTTGCAACATTCTGGTTATCAGTAGCAGACTTTCTTTCGATGGTTTCCACTCTATCACCTAATCTGTCCATACCTTTAATGATTACATCCAGCTTCTTTTCAAAAGCTGAAGGTTCTTCATTCATAGGCATTCTTCTCTCTGCCCTAGCTCTGGCTCGTTTTTCTATCAGATTTGCTTCTACACTCACCACTATACTTTGCATTTCCTCTAATGTTTGTGGAGCTCTTTCCCTAAGAGAATAAGCTATATCAGAGTCAAAACCGTCTGGAAATTTGACCAACACGTTATTAGGTGGGGGTCTTAGGTTCAGAGGAACTGCATGATATGATTCATTGAATCTTATGATGTAATCTTGTACGTTTTCATTTGGTCTTCTTCTTAATTTTTCAAATTCTGATAGGATCTGGAGAGGATCCTTCTTTTTCTCCCATCTGTTCAAAAATGCCCTATACAAAGCTTCTAGGTCAGCAATACTGTTCGGGGTGAGAGCCCTAAACCAAGTTCTAACTTCTCAAGTAAGACTTTGTACAAAAATTCTCATACGGATATCATCAGTATCAATCTCATAAAACTCAAAGTAATCTGTCATCCTTTTGGTGTGTTGTTGAGCTGTGTAGGTACCTGATCCGTCAAAAGGTGTGATCTTACTTTGGTAGTCTGGTGGTAAAGCTAGAGGGTTGGCTGGTAATATTAAAGGGGCATATCGATTGGCCATTGTAAGATAAAGTGGAGTGACAGGAGTAGCCGGTCTAGTAGGAGGAGAAGGCGGTCTTACGGGAGGAGATGGAGGTCTAATAGGAGAAAATGGAGGTCTAACAGGTGTTTGAAAAGTGGCTGAGCTCGGAGATGCTTCAGTTATCACAGAAATGTTTGAGCTTTCTTCAAAGGCTTGCTCAGATTGAATGGAGTTATGCAATTCTCTGTCAAGATGATGTGAAACAAATCTGTATTGCAAATCTTCAAAGAACAAAGGATCTGGAATTAATCTAGACAATTCAGTCTCAGAGAAATTTACAAACAAAGATGTTTCAAATCGTGCATCAAAAGGAATGTCATCAATATAAATAATTTTAACAGGACAAGATGCAGATCTAGAAAGTGGTCTAGAACTACCTGTACTTTCCTGACTTCCTCTTTCAGAACTTTCTTGACTTCCTTGTTTTCTAAGAATCCTAGGGATCAGGTTTGGATTTTCAAAAATTGGAGGTGGATTTGGGTCAGGGTTTGACCTAGTATGTCGAATCCTTTCTGAAGCCAGTTTTCTTAGAATATGTGTTTTTGGATTTTGGGTTTTAATTGAAAAATAAATACAACTTCTACAAATTCTTTAAGAAATAATGATATGTGATTAAGATTTCCTCAAAGATCTGTTTAAACTAGAGAATCTGATTGAAAATTTTGAAACTAAGATTCAACTTATAAGCTAAATCAGAGATAGACTGAAACAACATTTATTTACTTTTGCATTTGCATAGCAAAAGCAATTTCAAAGGCTTCCTGGCTGATCTTCAGACTCTGTCTATAGCTTATAAATCAAACACTAGTATAAAAAATGATTCAGTTCCCCAGTGGAGTCGCCACTATGTTATCACTTAGGTTTTCCTAGAAGTTGTGTAAGAGGAAATTATACCCGAGGTAACCACAAACCAATCTTTTAGATGCAGAATCTAGCCAATCTGCATCCAGAGAGGGCTCTCTCTTTATGATTTATCTTTGTTCTTGAAAGGTTTTAGGCTAGTTATAGATTCAAAGTTTGTTTTGGAAAATGGTGGAATCCACAAACTAAGGGCAAGGTTGAGAGCTTTCAGTTCATTGGGCTATGGAGTCAAAGGATGGCTTTACTGGATTTCTATTCTAAGCACAAGATGGTATTACAGGGCAAGATAGCTAGACAGAGAACAATCCTTAAAATTTAAAGTAGATGGATGGTCTTGAAGGAATGAAAGGCAGCTAAGAATCTTTCACCATATTCAAGAGAAAGAAGAGAAATGACTACAAACAAAGAGCAATGAAGGATTCTTTGTTACAGTAATCAACAATGTTTAAATCAGCAAAACATGAGCAATTAAGAATTCATGCTTATAACTAATCCAGAAGAAAACCTCAAGAATAATCACATTTGAAAACAGAGTACAATTAAGCAAATTCTGTTTCAATCCTTTATGTAAACTATTCAGAAACGGATATGATGATAGCATAAACTAATATAAAAATTTAAACACAAGGGTTGGAAAACTTATTGAACTGAAGTCCAACACATGAATCCTGCAACAAGTCCAGTGCTTCAAAACGTCATCCAGTAAGCCACAAGTAAATTTGTCCAAAAGCTTTTTATTCCGAAAACCTCAATGTTACAGCAGAGTAATAGAATCCACCCAAATGCTTCCAAGAGTGGAGTATTTATACAAATTCTAAACTAAAATATCTTGAAACAAATATCAAAATTGGTTCACAAATCTCTCCAACTATTTACATAAATAGAACTTAATTAAAGGACACTCAAACTAATGCATCTATTTGGCACTATTTTGTATGGATAGGTGATGACAAATAGGAGAATTCGAATTTGATCCAACTCTTAGTTGATGATGAGGCATCCAAGTCACTAACTGCTTCCTTTCTTTGTGCAATCTGCTCCAACAATTCTGCAAACTTGGGGTCCAATGATATCTTCGTATTTCTCAATCCGTAATAGATATGTAAAAAGTGAAAGAGGTTATTGTGGATTAATATGTTGGTGAGATAAACCTCTTTCAGTTTCCCAAAATTCCTCTCCATATGTGCATAATATTCTCTGTAAAAAATATGCGTAAAACAGAGTTTTACAGAGTCTGAAAAATGGCCTCTAAAGATGCGCATGTATCTCTCATTATAAAACCACTGTGCAAAAACTGAGATAGGTTTTTGTAGATGGGTCTCTTAGGAACAAAAACCTCCTTCATGTTTGTGAAATGTATTTCTAATTGGCCAAAATATTCTCTGAAAAATGATGACTTGACTGTAATTTTCTGCAAAAAGTGCTTTTCAACATTGTTTAATATTTCCAAAACCATAATAGCTGTTAGGAAAGTGAGAGAGGTTTTTGTAGATGGTACTCTTAAGAACATAAACCTCCTTCAGTTTTGCAAAATTCATCTTGTATTGGTCACAATAGTTTCTGAAAAATAATGACTAAAACATGTAATTTCTGCAAAAATGTTCCTTCTTGTTATGTTTTTTCATCTTTTTACTTTCTTGCTCTTTTGACTGTTTTACTTTCACTTTAGACAAAATTCAATTTTGGTGAAATTACTTTCATTTATTTTTACCATTTTACTGCCTCTGTAACTTCATTTTTACTGTTTACCTTTGACTGCTCTGTAACTTCATTTTAACTTTCACTCTGACTTTTACCTGATACACTTTATCCACTGATACTCTTTGATTTTGATACGCTTTGACTTGGGGATAAAACTGCTTTCTGATTTGGATCATAATTGCCATGATAGCAGTGGATAATTTCTGGGAAAATAAGGACTGAGGGGATGAGATATCTCGGGAAATTGGATTCCCACAACCCTATAAGATCTTGCCCCTTTGAGTGTTCGTCTCTGCAGCGACAGAAGCTCAAACGGGGACTTTCATCAAAATGTAGGTCTTTTATTTGGAAATCTTCATCTATGAGAGGCAAGTAGTCTAAATCTCGGTGAGGAGCATTCAAAGGAGTGACATTTAGAGCAGTTGGGGCCTCCATTTGGTTCTTGTGGATTCAAAATGGAGGTTTCAGTTTTTCTTGCAGACCGGACGGGATATCTGACAAAAGAAGAAATTGGAACAAATTGCAGGTTTGGGAAGCAAATTCACAGGTTTTAAATCTTCAATGAGGACTCAGAGAGGACTTTTGACCACTTTTTCAGAGAAAAAACACAGGAAACTAAGCTTAACTTGCAGTCGGGGCGCGGAATGATAAATACATGTTTTTTAATGGAAACTGGTTCTTCAACAGGTAATGAACAATGGCGGGGACGTTCTTCAATACTGGCGCAGCGGAATTTCGGAGTAATTTGGTGTATTTGTAGTGAAATTTGAAAATTGCAGCGGGAGCTTAGTCTCTTTCGGAAACTAAAAATAACTGAAAAAACGCGAAAAATGCTTATTTACAAGTCAAAAGGGTTTTTGTTGTTTTCGAGGTGATGATGTCATTTTGGCGTACGGGGTGACGTAAGGGAGTGGGACCGGCGGTATGCGGTAAGCGGTAAGCGGTAAGCCCGCACCGCTTTTGGACGAGGGCGGTAAAAGACGCGATGGCAGCGATTCCACAGGACGCTTGCCACGTGGAATGATGACTTTTCAAAAACCGCCCATCCCCCGCTGGTTAACACGCTGGCAAGGGATGGGCAGCGGGATTGATGATCGCCGTTGATCAACGGACAAATGATCCGACGGCTGAAAGGGATGGGAACTTGTGCGACTTCAAAGGTGGGCCCGTCGGGGTTTAAAAAGGTTTTAACGTGTAATCTAATCCCCCCGGGGAAAGGTTAATAGGCGGCAATGGTTGTTAATTAGTCCAAATGATTAATTAACCCCGTGAAATTATGAAATGGATTGCGGCGGTAGTTTGGCCAGGTGGAATGCTACGTGGACGGAACACTATGGCACAGGACTCCGTCGCATTTTATTCTTGTTTTTTGGTGTTAAACACGTATATTACATGTCTAACGCTTTTTTGTATATATTTTATTATACGATGAATTAATTAATACACAACTAATTCACCAGAGGGCGGGGATTATGTATAAGGCTATAGTTTTAACCAAAGGGCTTTATAAAGCGGGGTATTTATTTTAAACGAGCGGGAATATATACTTTGGTAAAACATTATAATAAGAGGGTTTTTTGGGGATATTTATTAGAAAAGGGAGTTATATACTTAGGAAAAGGGGTTCCACTAGGGATTTAATATAATAGAGTTAAATTTTAATATGATAAAGGACAAGGAAAATCAAAACATCTTTGTTCATCTAAGAAAGTGAAAACTTATGAAGTAAATTGCCTATTTTATCTTCAACACTTAAGCTTAGAATAACAAGTTGTCTTGAGGAATTTTATGGAATGTTGCCTCAGTTTCCTAAGTAAAATAGGATTTTACTTAGGAAAAAGTTTAAAGATGGAAGATAATAATGATGGATTATTTCAAGTGCTTAGGTCTTTTGATCATTAGGCCGAGGGTCCGGTCCCTCCAGAAGTCAAGGAAATGCCTTGAGCCCCTTTGATCTCAAATTACCTTAGTACTTTTGGGGAAATTAGTAAAACTCTTGAGGGGGAAAATGATGAGGGAGGTTAATGAATTTGACTTTGCTTGCTGTGATTTTCCAGTGTATTTCCTGCTTTAGTACTTGTGATGAAAGTAAATGATTAACCAACATGTAGCAGCACTATTCATCAGATAACACTTTGCAGCACCATCTACCTACCCTATCTACTTAACACTACCATTTTCTCTTCTTTATTAGGGTGCATTTAGACTTGCAAACCCTGATCAATATTTTCTTTTTACATGATGAATCTATCTATTTCTACCCTTATTACATCCAAGGGCTCAGATTAAACTGTTGAGCACCTTTTATTCACTCTACCTAGCTACTTATCTGCCAAGATTAAACTGTTTGGCTAGATATTTATTTTCTAATCTATAACATGAAATTGAAATATGACTAAGCCAAGTTTAAACAGTTTGACTTATTCATGAATTGTGGCAAAAGTTTCACAAGCTGCACACAATTGATTTATTACAACAGAGTAAAAAGTAGTGGCATTTGGATTTGCACACTTTCCTTGGTCTATTTTTTGTTTGGGGTTCATTTCTTTCACTTTTTTGACCATTTTTATTCTTTTTACCCTTTGATCTTTCTTTTAGGGTATACCCTCTTTACATTTTTTAAATTTTTTGATTTTTTTGGTTTTTTAAGAATATGGAACACCTTTGCTCAAGTAAGAAGGTTTGAACATATTCCACACTTCCATCAAGTCAATCATGAAAGATGAAACCTATTGATATAGGAGGCTAACAGGACCCTCCACCTCCTCAACATGCTCCTTCGAGCATGGCTCTCGACGTCTACTCCCAATCCCCCTGGCTCGGTCAGGCTGATTCACCTGATCCTCTCAGAGAGACTTTTCCTTCCGATGAGGCCATCATCGAAACTATTTCTCTTGAGGAGCTGCCTTGGGGCGATGGACATCATCGCTCCTCATTTATGCCTAGCTTGGGGGCAATGACTGATTGTCTGGAGCGTTATGCTACTCAGGTTCCTTCCCCTCCTCTTCAAACACCGATCTTGACGCATGAGGTTTTTTCGGAGGGTAATCTAAGTAACATTACTCAAACTGTTCCAATCAACATCTCCGTTAAACCGGGGATTGTTGAGAATATTCATGTGGGTGTGACTTGTTCTCCCGAGGAGATTCAAGTCTATACTGAGCTTTTCAAAGAATTCAGAGATGTTTTCGCATGGTCTTACGAGGAAATGCCGAGAATTGATCCTAGTATTGTCGTGCACGAGATTCCAACCTATCCAGGTGCGAAACCCGTGCGCCAACGCTTACGTCCCATGCATCCTCGGAAAGCCACCGCCATCAAGGCAGAAGTTGAAAAACTTCTGAACGCGGGTTTTATTTATCCCATCCCCCTTACAGAATGGGTGTCCAACATTGTCCCTGTCGATAAAAAGCAGGGTACAATTCGAGTCTGTGTGGATTATCACGATGTCAATCGCGCCTGTCCAAAAGAAAATTATCCCACTCCGTTTATAGACCAAATCATCGACGAATGTGCCGGGAGTGAGATCTATTCCTTAATGGACAGTTTCTCAGGATATGACCAAATAAATATTGCACCTGAGGATCAACATAAGACCACATTCATCTGTCTGTGGGGCACTTTCGCGTACAAGAAACTCCCGTAAAATGCTCCTCTTAAAATGCGTAATAGGAGCAGGATTCATGAAATGTACTCATTCACTTTAAATGCGTAATAGGACTTTAGATGCTCCTCTTAAAAATGTACTCATTCACTTTTTCATAATTTTTACCAAGTTCAAAAAAGTGATAAAAAGTATACTCCTATGTCAAAATTACCATAATGCGTAATGTAGGTGGATGTAACATGGCTGCATCATTAAATTATTCATGCTCATGTTCTCTCCACACAAGCATTGTAAATATCCTTCAATGGACAAATTGAAAGGTTAGAAACAACTTGAGTAGGAAAATTTGATTTAATTTAGGAGGTTTGTTCATTTTATTTTTCTTACGGTGCCTCCACACTTTATGCATAAAAATAGTGCATGGATCCACATGTATCTTATGCGTAAGGTGTGGGACTATGATAATTTTTATTTTACAAAATTATCAGGGTCTGAAGGTTCCATGTGTTTTACTTGCGGACCCCCGTGAGCGATTTTTTGAACATATGTTCCTCCCTAAAAATCAATTTAAACCCTAAAATGAAAAAGTGAATGGAAAAAAAATGAAGGCAAAGATGATGTGGATTACCTGGAACTGACGGTTTTCAATTCTTACAGGCGAATCTTCCGCAATCTTCTCCGAAACGTTTTTTTACCAAAATCTTTCAAGTTTCACTCTAAATTGAAATGGTAAAAATTATTTAAAAAAACTCCTTCTTATAAGATTTTGTGAATAAATAAAATATTATTTTTTTTATTCTTTCACTTTGAAAAGTGGTTTTCCAAATTATTTTTATTAATCATAAACATGTATGTTTAATTTTTGAGTTTTTGTGCAGAATACAGGATTTTTTGGCTAAAATGGTAATTTTGACATAGGAGTATAATTTTTATCACTTTTTTGAACTTGGTAAAAATTATGAAAAAGTGAATGAGTACATTTTTATCACTTTTTTTAACTCGTTAAAACTTACAGAAAAAGAGAAACTACGAAGTACACTTTTATCACTTTTTTGGACTCTTAAAAATTACGAAAAAGCGAAAACTTGGAGTTTTCATTTAAGCTCTTTTCAGACTCTCTAAATATGAAAATATTGTCAAGTACTTGACCATTCAAACTTGTTAAAGGAAATGAACAATTGTCCTTTTAGTATAAGTTTAACCCTTTTCTGGACTGAAATGGACTATTTACGAAAATGATATACGTTGACTAATCATGGTCAATAGAGTTCTCTCATGTATTATTTTATCCTTTTTTGGGCTTGAGAGACTAAATTTACAAAAAAATTACACCCATGGAGTTTCCTTTATTTTTTCTTCTGACTCCCTAAAATTGAAAAACACTGAGTTTCTCCTATACTGGACTTGTTAAAATTTAACAATAAAGGACCTGTCAATTACAAACGGGAACATACCACTCCTTCTTAGGGTTTGATTTTAAACTAAGTTGGACTCATCCGAAGGATGAGCTTATATAACAATCAAATGTTATCCTCCTCAAGCTTGTGAAAAATAAAGAGGTACTTGCCAGAGATGGTGGGGGAAAAAGAGAGAAAACGAATCCATTTGTCACACTTTGTTTAAAAAGCAGTTTACCACTCTTGAACATGATACTTTTTCTCACACTTCTACCTGGGTTAGAAAAATACTTTTATTATCAGTTAATCAAACCATATTGAAAATCTTCAGCCGATTTCTGGGTATTAGCTTTAGGTCAATTTTTACCAAACCATATGCATTATCTTTATGTGTTCAAGAGGACAGTTCAAATAAACCATTAATTTGCAAACATTTGTCTCCATTGACCATCCCTAAGTCAATCCTTGCAAAATATTTCTACAAAAATTGATCTAATTGTTTCATGTCATGGGCTTTCCCACGATGGATCACTTTCTATCGATGATAGCTCATCCTCTAGGAAGTTGATCTAGAATCTTTCAGTACCTTGGAATCTACATGCCTTAATGACAAGTTTCTCGTCTTCGGCGACAGGTTGCATCATTGACCTTTGATTGAACGATTTCATGAAATGTTCGACTTTAGATGATTTATTCACATTCCATGGATTGTATTGAGTACTTTGAGAGCCATTGTCATTATTGGTGGTTTCTATCACACTTGTTAATAGTTCACATCATTGAATGTTAATGAAGTGGTTTATAGCATGTTCGACTTCAACACAATCAATCGCATGGATAGAATCGTATTATTTCGGGTAGCGGAAATCAAGACCCTGGATCTAGTTTCCACCATCCAGGCTGTGAGGAGTTTTATTATTCATTGTGGAGTATACTATTCATAAAAATATGGATGCATCCATACTATGTCTACTATTGATGAAATATTAGAATCATTTATATACCAGAACATTTTAGTTAATATTTGATTTAGTTAGTTTTTGCTCTGAGTATGGGAATTCCTACCTCAGCGATGATATCTATATATATATATATTTTTCATTGAATGTTTTTACAATATTCTGACTGGGGTGTCCACAAGTGAATCCTCGAAATGATAAATCACATCACTCTTCGAATGCTCTCATACTTCACACTTTAGGGGGAAATCTGTTACAGTAAAAATGTCACCATGAGATTTTACTGTTTGTATGGGTTCATCATTACTCATACAATACTCCCTTATAATTCTACAACATCAAGTTCCTAAAACCAAGCCTTGAATTTGAGAGAAAAGCTTATAAAATTCATAAAAATACTTGTACCACACTCTCTCTTAGTATTACTTGCGGTGCCGCATCTGTTTGTTGTAGAACATGCAGAAATAGCCACACTTTTTCTTCATTAAAGGTGTGGATCCCTGTAAAAGGTAAATTGAAGGTGGAAGTAAAATTTGGAAGCCCATCTTGTTGAATCTAGAAGCTTCTGGAAGCAATTATTCAGTGGAAAGTTTGCTCCTTTCATGTACATTCATCCCTCCATTAAATGAGCCTACCCCTTGGTATGTGGAATTTAATCCCTTGAAAGAGGATTCTATCCCCTCTTATTTGGAGCTGAAACCTCTTATATTTTGCTATAAATTGAAGCCATAGTTCAGCCTCAAGGGGAGTTAGAGTTTGAGAATTTTTCAGGAGAATTGTTGGTGAAACTCACACTCTCTTAATTGATTACCATATGGGAATGATTACACACTCATGTGTATGTTTGTCAAGAGAGTGCAAAGGCTTGTCAAAGTAGAGGAAACGCTTATTTCAGACCCCAGACGGACTTATATGACATCAAGGAAAACACGGTTGTAAGGCTCCTTCTTTCATCAAAGATAATACAAATGGATCCTTTTCTCAATGAGTTGTTTATTTAAATGGCTTATTTCTTGAATTCCTTGATCATCAAGATAGGTTTATGGTTTACGAATTAGTCTATATTATGTAGGTGCTTCTGATTCTTTCATGTTTTTTATTACATATCCCTAAATGAGACGTATTAAAAGCAACAGGAAAGAAGATTATGATCAACGTTGGATTACAGGTAAGTCCTAAATTCTTCATTATAGATAATTGAAGATCAAATATAATCTAGAGAAAGTAGTTTACATATGTCTGTTTGTTGTTAGTTATCATAGGATACTAGGGAGATTTGTCTTGTCTGTAAGAACTATTTATTCATCCAACAAGGGGCATAACCTAGAAAATATGGAAAAATAAACATCCAAGATGTCAGAGATTTGCCTTTGAGAGCTATCCTTTTCACAATCGTGAAAATTGCTGGCACCATTACACTACATGTAGCGAATTGATCGTATATGTAGTACGCGCTAGAGTGCTTAGAGCCAATAGTCTTCAACTGGTCTTAAGTTGTTCTATCTCAGATAAAGGAACAACTAAACAAATAAAAGGGATGAAGGAAGAAAAATTTCAATTATGGTTCAATCCTTATCTCCCTCACTTTGGAACAGATTCCACTGATGCAGCCACAACATGTGACACTGGCTATAGCTAGTCCTAGAGATCCTCAAATGCAGAGATGGGTAGAAATCATGGGTCGGCATGTAGTCCAATCGACCGTTGTGTTCTCTACTGTATTATTTTTCTGGTTTCGACGACAAATTGTCGCCATCGATGAATACGCATATGCAAGCGTCAACTTTCGAGGAGATCCAGATTTAGTATTACCAGAAGGTGCTCAGTGGGGTGCAAAGGGGAAAAAGTTTAGACCATGTTTTTTTATTTTCATAAGTTTTATACAGTGTTTTTGTATTTTGATGTTTTCCCAAGAATAAACTAAATGTTCTATGTAATGCAGATATTGGTTGTGTTTAACCAGTAGAGGAACTAGAGCTCGAAGTAGATGTGCCAATATAGAGGGCTGTCGGGAGAGTAGTCCTTCAGGACCTTGATATATCTGAGACTCTGGCCGAGCTCCAACAATGCATAGATGGGTTGACCTTTTCGATTCTGGATTTCTGGATCGAAGAGCTTCCCATGTGACTGTAGTGACACACTATTAGGGTTCCTAACCGTTGGATGCGATTACTCCGTAGGATTGCTATATCTATAGCATTTTAGCATGAGCACCACTAGTTTACTTATGACATTTTTCATACATTTTGAGGTCAGATGACCAATGTGTATTGGGCACAAATTTTTTAAAAACCTAAAACTATCTATCTATATGATTTTAGAGTTTTTCCTATGTTTATTATGCAATCCTATTCAATTACGTGAATGTTTTATTTACATATGTTTCAAATTTCTGTCTAAACCGTGATTAGCTAATGAATCAGTCAATGTGTTCAAATTTTTGGAAATGTGTTGATATTGAAGAAAATCAAAATTTCTTTCCAAAAGTTGAACTCTTAGGAACAATCTAAGAAGTGCTGGATTTATAACAGTATAAAAGTTAGTAAGTTGTAATACCACAAGTTGTGAGTCTAACCTTATGATTATGCAGTTAATACCAAACGAAATGGACTCAGAGAGAAGTTCGATCAATGCGCTATACTCAGCGATATTGTTCGTCGATATACCAATACAAATCCCTTGAAAACTCACTAACTCACCATTCGAAGCGAAAATGGCCAATGCTGCAGAGGATAGACTCTACATACTACGACTAGAACAATCAGCATATCCAACAAACGGTTTCGAAGAACGCTTTTGACAATATAGGCGCCATGCCATAATGGCTCGAATTTCCTTGTACCTATTACATGAGCTTCTTGATCATAAAGAAGGACCAAGTCGCCCTTTGAGTAGATGTGAGGTTGGAAATTTTTGTTGTATTGCGCCTTTATACATCTCTTATGCACTTTGTTGGCCAATTGGGCTTCATGACGCATTTAATCAAGATGAATGAGGTTAAGAAGATGCACTTCTTCTTCTAAGGTGTCAGGTAACAAGTTTATTGCAAGTTTTAACGATGATATATCACATTGGATTGGTAAGATAGCTTCCAGACCATACACCAATTTAAAAAAAGTAAATCCGGTTGCTTTTCTCACCGAGGTTTGATATGCCCACAAGGCGGAGTATAGGATCAAGTGAAAGTTCCTTTTATAGACTCCTATCATTCATTGAAGTATTTTTTTAAGAATTGTTTTAATAGCCTCAACTTGTCCATTTGATTGTGGATAATAAGGAGTAGAATTATCATGCGAAAATCCTAACTTGATAGTCAATGCAGACATCATATGGTTGTGAAAATGCTTCCCATGATCCGTAACTATAGCCTGTGGGACCCCAGTCCATGCAATAACATGATTAAAGAAAAATAATGCAGATGTCTGTCTTGTGTTGTTGAATGTAGGCATCACTTCAACCCATTTGGTAAAATAGTTGACTGCGACAATAATATAACCATGCCCCCCGGACGAAGGAGGGTTACAGGTCATGAAGTCAATACCCCATTTCATAAATGGTCCTGGAGAGACAACAAGATGCATTGGCACTGGCAATTTGCAGATCTTATGATAAAAAATCTAGCATGCATGACAACTTCTGACTGTGAGAATACAATATTGAAAAATAGTAGGCCAAAATTAATTGTCATGGAGTATCTTCCATGCGGTAACATATCCAGATAAATTTCCACCACAAGCCCCATCATGAAAGTCATTTAACACTTTTTCGGCCTCCTGATGAGCGAGGCACCTCCTTAAAATGGTATCGATACCATGACGATAAAGTGTATCACCGACGATCAGATAATATTTGGCTTGCTATCAAATATGTCGCTATTCAGAGCAAGAGGTATTAGGTCGAAAAGTTTAAGTTTGGAGATAAATTATGAAATACCCATACTAAGGATCAGATGATCTGATCAGAAACGGAGACTCGTCTATAATAGATGGTTCCAACGTAGTTGCAGTACTATCAGAGGGAAGGTCACAGAGAGGCTCAGCCAAAACTAAATACTTCTTTGACTTGGATTTGATGAATTCCAAATCAAATTCCTCCAAAATGACAATCCATTTTGAATATTTTCCCCCTAGCAATTGACATGATAAGATATAATTCATGGGGTTGTAATCTAAAACTATTGTTGTTTTTCGGAGCAGGATATAATGGCGAAATCTTTGGATAGCTTGAATAGCTTCCAAGGAAAGATTTTCTATGTATGAGTACTTAACTTCCATATCATTGAGATTACGACTCAAATAATATATCAGATATTCAATTCCATCTTCTACTTGGACCAAAAGCGTAGCAATTGTCATTTCATCCACGACGATATATAGGAAATAATCATTTTGATAATTAGGAGGATACATTAATGACACTCGAAAAAGATGATCCTTGACAACATCAAAATAAGCTTGCAAAACTTGGTCCCAATAGAAGGGAACACACATTTTCCATAATTGAGTAAATCCTTTAGCCATTTCGGCATAGTTTGAAATGAACGTTCCCAGGAAGTTATCCTTTCCTTGAAGTTTCTGTATCTGAAGTAAATTTGATGGCGCAGGCAAATCAATAATGGCCTGAACCTTCAATGGGTCTATTCGAATTCCTTCTTTTGAGACTAAGAATCCGAAAAATCGACCATAACCAACACAAAACACACATTTATGTGGATTGAGGTGTATTTTGTAGTGTCAGCAGCGTAAGAAAATGGCTCTCAAATGCATCTGGTGATCACTCCAATTTCATGAATGCACTGGTAAATCATCTAGATATCATTGAACAATGTGATTGATGTCATTGAATGCATAATCCATTGCTCTCTGAAAAGTTTCCCTATCATTCTTTAAGCCAAACGGAAGTTTCCTATATGAAAATGTGCCCCAGGGACAAATGAATGTTGTCTTATGTTGATCATATGGGTGGATATTGATTTTATTGTAGCTGGAAAATCCATCAATGAACGCAAATATATTGCATCCAGCATAATTGTCAATAATCTGGTCGATAAAGGGAGTAGGATAGCTATCTTTTGGACAATCCTAATTGACATCCCGATAACGATTCACACTCTAATGGTTCCTTGTTTTTTCATAACATGAACGATATTGGAAACCTACTCAATTAGCAGAACATGGTAAATGAAACCAACATGCAAAAATTTTTCAACTTCTACTTTGATGGTAGAGGCTTTCTTTTTATGAACAGGATGAAATCGTTGACTCAACGATTTGACATTAGGATACATATTAATAGTGTGTTCAACTATACTAGTATCTATGGTTAGCATTTACTCATAAGACCAAGCGAATACATCACAAAATTCACAAAATAGAGAGAAATATGATTCAAGTTCAGATGGAGAACAAGATACACCAACATGAATATTTTATACAATGCTATGTTTGGTCAAAATATCTATAGAAATAGTTTCTTCAATATTTGATAAATTTTTCTTAGAATCAATTGCATTAATTGGTAAAGAATTAAAAAAGAAATTTTTGATGGATGGGTGATATAGTTCACTAAGATTATTTTCTTCATAATCAGGAAGATGAGAATGATGATGATAATCTTCCCATGGTTCTCCTTCTGACATCATAGCTTCCAAAATATTTTCATCTGTCAAAAAAATTAAGAAAAATGGATCAGATGGAGTACCAAAATCTAAGTAGCGATCAACCCAAACACTTGGCGCTGCCGATTTTGGATTTTCCACCCAAGAAAAATATATTGATTGCTATGCTAGCTCAATAGGGTTGGGAAGTAAAAATTCATCCAACGTAGAAATATCAAATCACTCGTACTCTCGTTTAAGCCAGATAGAGTGGAAGAGATCATGTAGCAGGTCTCTATACTTGCAACTTTTTCCAACGTCGCAGGAGGCGGTACTGCAAAGGTTCCCATAAGAGTGGAATCCTTTAAGAGTCCTACACCAATTTTATGAATTTCTAGTTGGGGCAAGTGAAAAAATGGAATGCTTCCAGTTACCTGCGAAGTGGAGGAAAAGAAGGATAGTCGATTAATGACTGTTATTGTACCTTTATATGGAAATGAAATCATTCTAAAGTATGTAGAAACAATTGCAGTCATCGCATATACCCATGGCCTTCCAAGTAAAATATTATTGTCAAGGGGTCCGTCAACAACATCAACATCAATATTTACTATTTTCCCCCTAATTCAACATGCAAGTTATTAATAATACCATAAGGTTTATATGTTCTTCCATCAAAATCCTTCAACGTCATTGATGATTGTGATAATCGCAGTGAGCCAAGTGACTTCCAACAGTTTGGAGACATAATACATGTAGATGCTCTTCCATCAATAATAGCACGATGAACAAGGTGATTGAGAAAATTTACTTGTATGGAGAATGTTAATTCTATTGGTAGTTGTGGCACATAGCTCGTATGATTAAAGACGAAAATATTAGAATTAGTTGGATCAATTCCACCAATGGCCGACAATAAAGCCAGTTTTTGGGAGGGAAAATTTTGTAATACCTCAAGAGCAGACATAGCTGAAGGGGATTGAGCCAAATCTTCAACTATATTATAATTTTGTGCAGCTCTTGCTCGAGGATTATATGTCAATTTATGAATTACTCCCTTTGGTGGCTTAATTGTCAATTCAAGAATAACAGTAGGTGGTACTGATTTTGTATATGGATTTGTTGTCGGGGTAGTAGGTTGATCAGTGACCTGAATACCATAATATTTATTACGTGTTGACACCAAAATATCTTGTGAAGTTTTATTGGTGGATAACATTAATACTTGGGAACTAAGAGCTAGATCCGTAGCAACCAAATTAGTATCCGGATTTGGAAAGGGGTCCGTCAACATAGCTGATGCATGGGAAGTCTTGGTGATTTTTGAGACTTCAGTACGGTGAGGAAAATCCCTAACAAATTGTTCTTCATTATAGATTATGTATGGATAACGAGGTTTCCATGGTCCATATGATTTATCAGATGATCTATCCTGCGGGTTAGAATTTTTCTTTTTCTTTGATTTCCCCTTTGTCTTACTTCGTGGTTGCTTGTCACTCTTGCCTTTTTCAAATGACGTGAAATTAATTTTGGAAGTAGGAGCAGGATCATATGTAGTAGCGTGGTGTGTTTTTTCAGTGCCTATCAAGCTATCTTTGGCATGAGAGTCCTTTATTTGAGGAGGAACATTGAAATTAGATCGTGACGCATTAGGAATTTTTTCATTGAGCACGTTGGACTGAATGTACATTAAGTCTAAATATTGGGCATGAGTGATAACTTGCTCTTCTATGACTACACCACCCTTAGCCACATCCTCAGTTATAAATGGTAACAGGGACTTAATTAACCATTCAGCAAGTAGTTGATCGGGAAAAAGTGTCTTAACCATTCATCGACGATGATGCCACTCATGAATATGATAAAAAATGTGAGTAGCATTAGTCTATTTGAAGTTGGTCAAGAGTTCCATTCCAGTTTCGTATCTGAATGGTAACTGTAAATGGGTCAATAATATAGTAGCTAAAGCAGTTAAATTGTCAAAAGAAGCTCTAGGTAACTCAATGTACCATTTAGCAGCCGGACCTGTGAGCATACGCTGAAAAAGACGTAGTCGAATAGAATCATCATTCAGGGAATTTGATGAACACCATAAATGATAAGTTATGAAATGAGTCGACAGATCTTCTCCAGGGTTTCCATTGAATTTAGGAATATCAGAGGGTAATTTATGGGGTATCGCCGGCCACCAAGGAGCATAATTTATAGGATCATTGGTTAACCGGTTTAAATCTGGTAATTCTAAGGTTTCAACAAAAGGAAACTATCTATTAAGGTCAGATTGAGCATAGCCAGGGTAAGGTTGGATTTCTTGAGAAATAGGCCTTTGACCACCAACATACAAAATCTATTGCTGGTAACCCAGATAGGGGTTTTTTTGCATAACAAATGCTTGAGGATTCTGCTGACCAATACCTGAATATGATACTTGTTGAAATGAAGTTTGAGGCATCTGTGCCTGAGGTTTCCAAGGGGTCTATCCACCAATGTTATAACCAAAATTAGGATAACATGGATTCAATTGATATGTATAACCAGGTTGTTGTTGTGACATTCCATAAAATGGTATACCAACTTGTGAATAAATGATTCCTAATACAGGTTGTTGCAAATTAACTAAAGGATTTTGAGTTTGTGGACCCAAAATTTGATGATATTGAGTTGAAGGACCCACCTGATAAGGTTGATGTACAATATTTTTATTCTGTAACAGGGGTAGAGATGTATTAACAAGTGGTAATGAAGTGGGTGTAACAGGTTGAACATGTTGATACGAATGGACAACCATTTGTGGTTGGATAGGTAGAGTGGGATTCCATTGAAAAACATTCATGTCAACATTAGCTTGGCCAAAAAGTGACTGAGTACTATCATATTGGGTGACCAAAGGTTTCCCCCCAGCACGAGGAGAACAATAAGACGAAAAATAACTCTCTCCAAATGTTGGGAGTCTAGTTGATATGGTACTTAAAGGAATTGACCCAAAAGGACCGACTTGATATTTCCCTGATGATGTATGTAATCAATCAAGTCGTTCAGTACTAATGATAGGAGTACCAGTTAAAATACCAGATGATGACATTGGTAAAGACCATGGTCTTGAAGATGCACCAAATAAAGTGCCAGATAATTATTTGTACCCTGTTGGGACCGTATGGCCACCATGCAAATATGACTGGTGAGGTTTTGAACATCGACGAAGTAAGGAGGGTAGGATCTGACGTAATTGGAATAGAAGACCCAACTCAAGATGTTGGTTCAGACATGGTTGTTTGATCAAATATATACCCTTGAAACTTGACAGGAGATTGAATGGGAATATGATCAACAAAAGAAAATAGAAACAATTGAGAAAAATACTGGTACAAGTAAAGGTCCCCCCAAAATGGGTTTTAGTTAAAGGTGTATCGTCTTGTGGGATTTATTCAATCAAAATTAAACCAGGTGGAAGATCTTCATCATCAGGTCCAAAATATATTTCAGACAATTGACTGTGTGATATAGGAGTTTCAGTGGCTACATAAATTTGTGGGATGACCAAGGTAGGAACAATTTCCTGTTTTTCGACTTCTATATTTAGATGTTCTGGAAAATAAAAGACACAATCTAGATCAATTTTTGATTGAAAAATTTTGGGTCCATGGGGTATGGTCTCACTGATTAGATGGATCGTGACCACAGTTAGATGTGAAGACTCTGTTTCGACAACAGTAGATGAACCGAGATGTGTGGAAACAAATTGAGCTAACTCTGTATTAAAAGATGATTTTTCAACAGAGGTACTAATTGTACTTGATTTGGCACGTCGTGATCGCCTTCTCCTACCAGAAGTAACTTTTGGCGGTAAAGGTGATTTTAAAGCTAATCTACACGAACGATGGGGGATAGGATTTTTTTCTTCCACTATGACTGATTTATTTTAACCAGAAAAAAAAATAAACAAATAGAGGGTAATGCTAGGCAAAAGGGTTTACCAAGAAACTGTGAACTACAGAATACCTCCTAGCGAACCAAGAAGTATAGGCAGGCAATCTCCCCGAATGTTGTTTTCAGTGTATCACAATTTCAAGGCAGCCGAATCGGTTCACTATGGATGGATAGTACCTAAAATTTGTCCTCCCAAATATACCTGAAGGTACGTGGAGGCCCAAGTCCATATTAGCGCTATCTGATGTGAAACCGCAAAGTGAGAGCACCCCTTTATACTTATGGTACTATAACACCTTCCGATATACCCGAAATTATGTGGATGAGCTACGATATGCTTACGTACGTGGAGTGAGGTATCACACTCAGAATATATCACAAACAAGTTAATGACAGTTGCTATGTTTTACGATGCCAAAACACGTCTCTAGCTTAGACCTTCTAAATGTTATCATTATGGTTCCAATGTGTTGTTAATTAAACTGAGATTAATTTTCTGTTGATCTTGCTTAAAAATTTTCCTTTCAAAGGTTCACCGCGATGATGTGTGAAATTCCTAAAATGCAAGCTAATAATGATCAACAATCTTTCACTTTCAACTTGTTCAATGAAAATCCTAGCTACTAAGGTAAGAGAGTAAATAATTTGTGAGCAAACAAATCAATGAGCACAAACTAAATGAAAATTTCCTAATGTTCGTTTTGCAAGACACACACAATATACATGAAAATGCAAGTTTTTCTTTTCAGTTTCTTTAATGTTATGAATGCAGAAAATAAAATAAGTGCACTAAATCACCAATTCAAATGTTTTTTACTTTCGAGAAACGAAGAATACAAACAACAATTTCTCTTTTGAAGGAAAAATGAGGATTTCAACAACAATTTCTCCTATAAAGGAAATAAATATTTTATGACAATTTCCTATTTCAAAATAAAATGATTCTTAATGCGACCATAAAAAGTACTTTGAAATAAACTTGTCAATGATAAAGATTTTTTTTTTTTTAAACAAACATTGAACAAATTTTCAGTCAAAGGAGGAAGAAATATATAGAGTCACTGGTCAATTGAGGATCAAAATTTTCAAAACAAAGCAGCAAACAAAACTAAAGAAAATTGCAAAGGAAAATTTAAGGGAATTTGGGTTTTTTCAAGAGCCAACGCAGTTTCCAAGAGAAGACATTTCTCTGCAATGCATGCTAGGAAGGGAGACAGTGCTCTGCAAAGCACTGTGTCCAGTCTAAGGGTGTGTTGGGTGTAGTATACAAAGAAAAATACTATTGTTTAACTCACTGTCTTTTCCAATTTTACTTTGAAAAAGTTTAATCTTTATGAATAACAACTACTAGGTGAATAAACAGATTAAATTAGAGGCTTAAACACCTAGAAGTAAGAGAAATATTCCCCAGTGGAGTCACCAGTTTGGTGGGCCAGAATTTTGAATTACGGATAAATCACGCTTCCTTAGATAGGTGCTAGTCTAGAACAACAGGTGAAATACTGTATGATTGTTTCTCCTAAATAAGAACAGATAAACAGAGAGGATTAGAAGCTTACTTGTGATACAAGCACTTCTAAATGGCTCCTTCTGTCGCTTCTGTTGCAGCTTCAAATTCAAGCAGTTTGTGTGGAATTCTTCCTGCAAGAAAGAACACTGAAACATCAGAAGATGTAATAATATAGATATCTATTCAAGTTAGTTTTCTAAATCAGTAAAGCATAAACCATATAAATCAACTAAGATCTTTCAATATGGAAAATCAAAGCTAATACAGATGCATATAGGGAAAAATAAGTTGTATTCTTTATTGATGATAGAAGGAGAGGTTACAACCAAGTGACTGATTTGAAGTGACCCTTACAAAAACGTCCCCAAGCCTCATCATAGTACAAATTTCTCCAATATCAGCTACACAAATCTAGCTCTCAATTGAAAATTCTCTAGCATTTCTCTACTCAAATTCTTCCTTATCAAGAACTCATATTTGTGCTCAATTTATTGATGAACTATAGGTTGTTTTGCAATCAATGAATTTCCAATAATAGGAAAGAAATGTTCCCAATCATGTAGACATCAAATGGACACCAACGCAACTATGAATGTCGAGAAGTGCTTTGCAGAGTAGCCTTGCATGGGGCTACTTGCATATACAACACACTTAGGCCCCTTAGATTCTGCATTGTTTAGCTCTCATATGCTATATAATAAGCTTCAAACCTTGGAAACATTTGCTTGATGAAAGTCTTGCTTGATTTGTCTTGTTCTTGTCTTAGGGCATACAACAACTGAAATGATAGGGGAGGATAGACCCTTGATCATTGGTCCTGGAGAAGATTTCAAGTTAAATAGGTCATTGGGATGATGCCCAAATTGACCTATAACAAAGTTGATAAAAGGTCAAGGTATAGGAAAGCTTATAGCCGAGTCAAATTTTCATGTTTTAGATATCAATCTTATTACAACATTGTCTGATGAAGAAGAGGATATCACTCTGATACAAATATCTAATATATTATTTTGTCTCCTTGGTATTCTGATATAATATATGTTCTTCAGCATGTGAATCCTTCTCCAGGCATGACTAAGAGTAAGGGTATGTGTTTAAAGTTTAAATCTTCCAAATACTACATTTTGGACAATGCCCTTTATTGGAAATATCCAGGAGGTATTTTAATAAATTGTTTAGTTGAGAATGAACCCCAAGAAGTTATGGATGCTTTTCATATAGGAGACTATGGGGGGCATATTTTCTGGAAGACCACGACTAAAAAAGTGTTGAGAGCATGATACTAATGGCCAACTCTTTTCACAGATTTGTACAAAACAGTGATGAGTTTCCATGAGTGTCAAGTGTTTCAAGGTAATAGAAAAATTCTTCCTTTACCTTTGCAGCCTATTTTAGTACATGCAACTTTTCGGAAATGGGGACTTGACTTCATCAGAGAGATTCATCCTACATCATCTAGACTTCACAAATGAATATTAACACCCACCAACTACTTCACCAAATGGATCAAGACAATCCCAACAAGGAAATGAAAAAACCTAGTAATTATTTAGTTTTTGGAGACTAACATATTATCTCATTTTGGTTATCCTCATAATATTATGACTGAAAATGTGGAAACATTCAAATCAAAAAGTATGGTTGATTTTTGTGACAAATATAACATCAATTTGGGGCACTCAACCGCCTATTTTATGCAAGGTGGTGGATTGGCAGAGTCCTCTAATAAATCCCTGACTAATATCATAAAGAAGATGTTGGAGGCCAGCAAGAAGAACTGGCACAAAAATATTGTGAAATCCTTGTGGGAAAACAAGGTGAGTAGTAAGAAATATATAGGAATGTACCCTTTTCAGTTAGTTTATGGTGTAGACAATTTTTTTCCTACTTCACTTGCAGTCCTAGTCATGAAATTGTTGCAAGAAACTAGAAGTGTGGAGAATGATGTGCAGTGCCGGATGACCCAGATGATCCATATTCAACAGATGAGAGATGAGGTATTTCAAAACACCTCAAAGATTCATGAGAAGATAAAGAAGGTGTATGACCACAAAACCAAGGCGGATGATTTTAAGCTTGACGATGTAGTCCTCCAGTGGGATGCAAGGAATGAGGAAAAGGGGAAGCACAGAAAGTTTGAGAACCTATGGAAAGGTACCTACAAGATCTCAGTTATTCGAGGACATAACAATTTTATATTACAGGAGATGAATGGAGAATAATGTTTAGGAGGACCAATCAATGATAGGCTCCTTAGGAATTATCATTATTGATGTGGTTTTCAAATTTCCCACTATCATTGTAAATATCACTTTAAATATCCTTCAATGTGTGAAACAGAGAATCACCAAATCTTGGAGCCTGAGGTGAAGGCTATAAAGTTTCGTTGGTTTCCTGCTATTTTCAAAATCAAATCAGTCAAATTCCAGTCAGTTTTGAGTCAAATTTTAGTCAGTTTTAGTTTGTTTCAAATTAGTCTAAATTTTCAATTTTTTATTAGTATTTTAGCTTTTGACTCCATGCCCAATGGATAAGCACTTGGTTGACGGTGTTCTTGGCACCTCAAAGGAGCTACCATCCCCAGATGGAGCGAATGTTAGTGTCAGTATTTGCATCGTTCCACCAATGATCAAATTAACTCTTTCATGTCATGTTAAGTGTCTCATTTTGAAAAACATTTCATTCCATTAGGTCATGAAAAAATTTGGTCACTTGGTGTAGATTTAGATCAAGTTTCACTCTTTTCAAAAAAATTCATTACCTGATGACTCATTTCATCACTATGCTAAGTGTCCATCATTTATGAGTTTTTATCACCATTTTAGTAATTTCACCATGAATTTCATTCAGTCAGGGTTTCCATTAGGTCTTAGGGATTTCAAGGTCCATTAAACTACCGTCTTCATAAATCAAAGACCAACAAGTAAGAGAGTGACAATAAACACATTTTTATTTTGTAAATATTAATTTGTAAATTTTATTTCAATTTCAATATGAAATTTCATGTCTTATATATGTAATAAGTACTCTTTGTTCCAAGCTAGCTGCAAACTCAAGGTTCCAATTTCCAAGAAATTCAAAGTTCCAAAAGTCTCAATGTTTTAAAAATCCATCAAGTAATCAAATTAAAAAGATCAAATGAAAGGTAGAAATTGCATTGTTTAAGTTGAAATATGAAAAATGAAAGTGGGTGACAAGGCCAAATGTGAAAATCTCATCAAGGTATAAAGGCCATCAAAGATGGAGGAGGGCCTCATTTTCACTCTCATCCATTGAGCTCTCACTTCCCATGGCAAAAAAAAATTATTTTTAGCGAAGAAGCAATTTTTTTTGGAGGCGTTGCACTCCTGGGCTTGTCACTGCACTCGTGGAATTTTGGCGTTGCGCTCCTCTGAAGAACATTGTGCTCCTATGTAGAGCATTGTTCTCCTCTCAAGTTTGTCCTACGAGATCCTACCACCTATCAAACCTTCTTCCAAGAAGTCAAATCATTAAGTGAGGTTATCTACAGCTCCTATCAGGTAATTTACATCATTTCATACCCTCCTATCATTGCATGATGATCAATTTTTTATGATGACCATCCTCATGCATAATTTCATGTTTTAAAGCTAAGAAACCCTGCTTTTACTCCCATATGCTAAATTATTTTCCCTAGACACAATTTATCCTTCCCACATCTCAGTAACCACTTTACCTATCCCTACATAAGTTTATTCCTCATTCCCAAGCCCCATTTCTAAAAACCCTAACCCTAGGATACAAATTCCAAGGCATCCTAACTACTCTTATAATTAATTTCCCTACCCTATTTCCCTAACTTTTTCTACCCCCCTACCATTTCCATAAGCTCCCAAATTCCCTTCCCTACTTCCCTAATTTTTCCTACATTCATTCCCACTCCCTAAACCTATTTCCTACCCCCTTTTCCTTCCCCTTTCCTAGGGTTTCCAAAACAACACAAAAACATGGAGGAGGAAGGAGATATAATAGAGGATGACATAGAGGAAAGAAGAGCACACAAGGGAGGGAAGATTTTGAGGATTGAACCATCTGACACTAGAGAGTTAATAGCCTCAACATGAAATTCAGTTGCTTCAAACATGTGGGTTTCTTTGGTTTCTATGAGCTAGTCCACAGATTTCAACATCACCCTGCTTTGACTAGAGTCTTAATCTCCAATCGTCAAGACAATCAAGTGACCATTGGAGGGGTGACATTTACCATATCCATATATATTATTGCTGCTACCACAGGGGTACCCAATGTGGGTGAAAAATGGTTCAAGGCCATAAACATAGATTCTCAATAGTATGAATCATTCCTCAAGCCAATATACAAAAATGAGAACAAGAAGGTTTTTCCCTTCAACCACCTACTTGACAGATTTTCTCCCATGATGAAGATCATCATGAAATTATTCATTTTTGAGGGTACATTATCTCAACTATATTAATATCACATTAGGTTGTGCATGCACTTTACAAGGGTAACATTGCTCAACATCCCTCACTATTTGTACAAAAGCATTGAAATGATGGCTTACAAAGTGCAAAGAAGAGAGCCGGAACATCAGGTGAACAACCTTTTCATCACTCTCTTATCAAGATAATTGTCCTACATCATCTCAGTCAGTTCAAACATTTCTTGCGAGACCTTCATTGAGAATGATGTCTTCATTACTCCACCATCTCAACCTGGTTGACCAATTCCACCACCAATATCATTGCCTCAAAAAAAAAAAAGGGTCATCTAGAAGGGTTGTAGTGAAAAACACCAAAAAAGAAAATTAGGTGAAAACCTATTAGAGGGGACCTAGGTAAGTTTTTTCTCCAGAGATTTTTGAAGGGGCCTTTCCTTCTTCATTAGCAAATTAGGTACACCGGGATGAGGAGAACAAAGAGACAATTATCCATGAAGACGAAGACCTTCATGAGGAAGAAAAAGACTTCGTTTTGATTTATTTGGATTATCATAAGAACTCAAAGCTAATTATCAAATATAAGGATGCCATGATCAAATAATTTTAGGATAACATGGCTAGAGATCAATTTGTCATATCATTCCTTGAAAATGAGAACAGGCAACTAAAATATCAGTAAGTACTCATGGAGCTAGAGCTGCTCAAAGAAAAAATACAAATACCATGGGTAAGGCAATGATGTAAATTTATGATCATGATGATGATGAAATTCAAACTAGCAGGACAAGACCAAAAAAAAGAGGTCTTAAGAGAGCTCTACAGCAGCAGGAACTTGAAGCTGAAAACCTTACTTTCGAGGAGAGGATTGCCAAGGAGGATGAATATGATTGAGAGATATGGCTAGATAGGGTAAACCTACACCTTGAGAATCTCTTCCATAAGGCAAAAAAATATAACAATATGCTTAGAAACATGTCTAATAAGTACATTACTAGAAACAAGATCTGTAACATCAAACTCAAGTAGTTAGAGGAAAAAAACAAGAAAACCCTAATCAAGAAAAAGGAGGACGATAAATGTGAGATGCTTGTTGTTGCCTCCCTAATTGTTTGAGGCACATCATAAACACTCTATCCACCAATTTTGAAATTTTTTGGGTGATTTTTTTAAATTTGGGCATTTTGACAAATTTTCACTGAAATTCAACACAATGAGCATGTTAAAAGTGCATCGCCTAAGGCATTGCGCTTTCTTTAGGAGACTCCAAATGAAAAATTTCCACCACCATTGGATTTATAAGTCCCTATACATTCAATTTTGTCTATTTTCACTCAAAACTGGTACATTTTGGCCAGGAAAAATGGCCAAAAACACCTAAAAAATCACCTTTCTACCCCTATTTTCAGGCTGGCGCTGCACTTTGAAGAAGTGTTGGGATATTTCACTTTTGGATGCTTTACACTTTTGGAAAAAAAATAGGATCAGTTTTCCAACGAGCTATCCTGAGCTCAATTTTTACTTCAGGAAGTCCCTTAAATTCAAGCTTGAAGTTGGCACTACACTCCTATGTTTGACGCTGTGCTTTTCCTAGTTTGCTGATTTTCTCCAAAATTTCTAGATTTTCTCAATTTGGAAAAAGAAATCATGAATTTTACTAATGTAATTTGATGTTGTAAATGTAATTAAGTTACTTCTATTTACTATAGGATAAATACATTAGTTAAAAGTGGATTTTTGGCTAAGATGAATTAGTTTCACCACAGTTAGGGATGAGTTTTTTGACCTCCCTAGTCTTTGGGTTTTCAGTTCAGTATTGTGGGGATTAGTTCCTCAAGTCATGGATTCGACCCCTGAGTTGGGGAGAATCAGTTTTTGCCTATATATTTGACCTCCTTTCTAATTGGAATGGTTGGATGTTGTTTTATTGATCAGATAACACTATTGTATCAGACTTTTGGCATGAATATATTGACAGAGTTACAGCTATTTTGGTGGGATTCTTGTGGTACCTTATTTTTACATAGTTTCTTATTCTATTTACATATGTGTGAATGTTTTGAATTTCCATGATTATGTCATTTCTATAATATGGTTGATTTTTAAGTGAGATAATAAGAATTCATTTTTAATGCTCTGTTTTGGGAGAAACATCCTACAAGTGTTTCATTTCTTCAGTTTAAAAAGAATTCATGTATGTCATGCTCTTTTTATCACCTCACTAGTCTACATCAATCCATTAAAGCTCCTTAAAGTGTTAAAGTAACTACCTACCTTTCCCCATCAGAAGTCTACAATTGTTGGTCCTTTTTCCCTAACCTAATGTCCTCTTTGATCTAATTGACTCACCTAGCACCCAAATCAACCAATCAAAATCCTTGCGCTACTATATCTAGTATAAAACCTAATTGATGAATCCCTCTTGGTTGTGATCCCTTGGAGAGAGCCCTCTCTTTCCAAGTAGGGTTAGTGACTTGGTGAGATCTTGGTTTTTGGTTACCTTTGGTGGTCTCTTCTTAGGCTCGAAGATTCAGTGGAGTGCTAACATGTTCCATCATTAAGGTCACATAATACCTTTTTTATGTATGGTAGTTCCAACCATATGATCAGGACATTATTTTGGTGCTTTCTGAAAATAATTCCATGTACCAACTGATACAATAAGGATTTCAATCAGATTTACCTCTTTTGTATTGTCATTAAATGAGAGGGAAGAGTACCATGATCAATATGTTATGACACATTTGCATATTGAGATGTTGGGATGTTAGTGGGGATAGCTTGCTCAATTTTGTACATGTCAATCTCCTATTTCCATCCATAAAAATCATCTTTAGGTGCGCTTACCACTTCTGCTCCTATATCGCACAAGCCATGACCTTTAATAGTATGAACTGGTTTGAAATTTAGATCATATTCCTATAAACGAGTCATGCATTTCACTCTTATTTCGCCAGACTATTATTGAACAAATAATGATAGGAATATTGGATGTGGGACAAGGATAATACAATGATTTTTCAAAATACAAGACCAACAGTGTTTCACCGCCTTGTAGACTACGTAAGCTTGTTAATCAATGGTTGGATAGTTAAGTTCAGGCCCTTACAATGTATCGCTCATGAATAATATAGTTCACTCATTATTCTGACCATATTTTTGTGTAAGCAGACTAGGAGGTGAACTATCAGAAGCAAAGGTGTAGCATAAGAAATATTTGTTGAAATATGGATTATACAATTTTCATTCTTCTGTGATAATTTTATTTACATTAGAGAATTCATATTTTTCCATTTTTTTCCACTTGTATATGAAATCCTTGTTCACCATCTCCTGCAGTGGTTTCAGTATGTAGGCATAATTAGAGATTAATTCATCGAGAAAATTATTTTTCCTTAAGAAGGAATACATAGCTTTATTTTTAATAGAGAATGGATTCTTTGTGATAGCTCTAACCCTTCCAGGGTCTACCTTAATCCTGCTTTTTGCGATGGTATGGCCCAACATATTTCCCTTGGACATTTCAAAAATTCTCTTCTTAAGATTAAGAGATATCCCATATTTCTGACATCGCATGAAAATTTGATTCAAGTGGTGCAAGTGGTCATATTTGTTCTTTGAAAACACCTTGAAGTCATCAAGATACACCGTTATGATCTATCCAATAAATCCATGAAACATGATCTCCATCGCATGTTGGAAACTTGCACCTATAATAACAAGCCCAAAAGGCATTCTTCTAAAATAAAATGTGCCCCAAAATGTTTGAAGAATTAGTTTATGTCCATTAGTTTCTAACAATAGAACTTAGTTGTAACCCGAAAACACATCCAACAATGAGAAATTTATGAACATGATACTATCCGTAGGATATGTTCCATCAACGACACTTGATAATTGTATTTTTATGAGGCATGATTAAGTTTGAGAGAATCCATGCACAAGAATATTTCCTTGTACTTTTTTCTTTCCAGGACCAAATTTGAGACCCACGTTGGATTTCACACTTTAAATATGATTGAAGCATCTAGTATATTCCTTAAATATTTATAAATTAGTTCTTGCTAGAAAGACTTGAACCACATGGTAGATTATTCATGTGTCATAAATTTTGAGGTAATCATATGTCAAGGTGAAAATAACCCAACACTACTTGAAAATATCAATGACATATTGTCGCTCTTGAGGTGTGATGCACATACTGAGATTAACAACATTCATATATTTTTTTTGTACTAAGATTAATCTATTCATGCGATAAATTTGAACTTTGAGTCTTCGCATTCACTGGCCCCTTAAAGAAATTCTTCAATTCATAAAACTTTTCAAGTGACACAACCTCCTTAGGCATGGGGTTTTCTTTGTTTTCTCGAGCTGCATCTCATAATTCTTTATCGTTCTCATCCTCATCGATAGCTGCATCCTTGAAGACATCAATGTTCACAATAAAATAAAGTATTTGTTTGCCATAATTGAAAATGTGTAGGTTAGTGATATTATCAAGGAAAGATGGCTTATATCTTATTTCAATAGGAAAAATCATCCCTAAACCATGACAACCTAGTCGCATCATTTTCTAATGCATCTACAACATTATTACATACACTAGGAAAAGAAACAATATTTTAAGATTAGAATTGTGAAATCAAATGCCATACCTCTTGTAGATAACTTCTAAGACTAGGTGACACACAGTGTATAGTATTTGTACCTACAGTACAATGATTTGAGATTCAGTTATTTCCTTGAGAACCCAAAATTTGAGGTCATGGCTTTCTTGAGGCACAAGATCAGTGTTTCATATTATGTGACATTGTTAGTGCACTCAAATTCAAAGTGCCAAGATATAAAATATTTTCTCTATTGCAGTTCCACTAAAACACAACCAAATCCAAACCCCACTTGCGTATTCGAACCATCAAAATATAAAATCTAAAAATTAGAAATGCTATGGCTACAACCTACACTATTACTGCCTACATCTATTGTACAAAGGTCATTACCACTAGTTCAATTTCTAGGAAGGAGTTCAAACTATGTGTGAAGTGGGATTGGGGAAGGTTGTGCAAATAACAACATGATTGGTTTATGAGAAATAATTCTGAAAAATTATGTCTGTGAAAGACACATTCTCATTATGCCACTTGCGAGGTGACAATCACCATGTTTTTCATGTAGGGTCCTGACTCTACTTGAATTTGATTATTCCTTCCCTTTTATGGAAGCCACAAGTGTGACAAGTCATTATAAAAGTACCCTTGTAACTTACTAAACTAGTCTCTACTCAAAATTACATTGTATGCCGCAGGGATGTCCACAATTACAATATTTATACACTAGTGAACTTGTTGATCAAAATATAATCAAATGAGAACATTATTGAGTTCACCAATTGCTTGGACAATAGATATATCCAGTCGAATGATTTGTGCATCAAAATTTTCCCATTTAGCATTTATCTTCTTGGCAACGGATAATTTAATTACATTAAAACATGCACTAGATTCGACTAAACAATTATGGACATTGTAATTAAAAATTTGAAAATTCAATAAAATTGGAGGGAAGAGATTGTTGTCTTATAATGTAATAACATTAACTATAGAATCCAAGGGACAATAAGACTTACCAGACACCTTCTTAGAGTAAGAAGATTTGTTGCCTAAAAAAGGTTGTGAAAAGGCTTGGATGAGAAATTCTCGCTGACCTATTATCTTTGTGAGTTGATAGATAGGAATATTAGTGCAAACTTTCTTCAAATCTTCGACTATGTTGTAATGAATTATTTCATTTAAAGCAAGCAATGCTAAAGTGTCTAGACGAGTAATTTTGTTTGACACTTCCAAAGTAGTATACTTAATTAGAAGTGTTCTTTGAAGTACTGACATTTTCAGACTTACTCATGGTATTCTGAGTAGGATTGACTAGGGTTGTGATTCTTCTTAATAGTTGTTCCTTCAATTTTGGTCCTGTCACATCCTGTTCGAAAATAGGAACTTAAGTTCTCAACTTATATCAACTATTCTAATTATGGGGTGGGGCCTCATTCTATGGTTATTCTTAAACATTATTATTGTGTGCATGGTATACACAACCAAAATAATTTACTACATGTTGAATATCTGCACTCAATTTAGTTGCAGCAGGTTCTCCTTTTCTATTCTTTTCTCTGTCTTATAATCTGTAAGAAGAATATCAATAATATGTGCACCGAGAGCATTCATGATATGTTTCCAATCTAGGCTTGTATTTTTGGAATTATATTCATGATGAAAATAATATCATTGATTTGTGCCCATACTTTCAACATTCAACACAACATTCCATCTCTAGGAAGACTTAGCTAGTTAATTGTCACTATTGTTATGAATTTTGTTGTGAAACTAGCTCCAAAAAGAGAAGAAAAGAGATATCAACGCCTTATAAATAAGCCACTTCGAGGGGGAAACCTCCAATACATTACATGAATGAAAATTTATTGGATGATACAATTTACAAAACCTCCTTTCTATATATAGGAGTCCATGGGGCCATAATGTAATCCTAGTGGGCCATAATGTAATCCTAGCTAACCTAACAATAATAATTTAAGGGCACAATAATAATTTAAGGGCACAATAATAACAAAATAGGGGTTACAAGGGTTCAATAATAACAATAAGGGGGTTACACTAACAATAATAAAGGACTATACTAGTGATATAGGGACCTAACATGCCCCTCTCCTTCAAAAAAAGTGTTGTCCTCAACGCTTGAGTAGCTCTGGGTGCTTCTGTATAAAATTCTCATCCTCCCATGTAGAATCTTCAGTGGGTAAGTTCTTCCACTTGATGAGATACTCTGAAATTGATCGATTCCGTAGCTATCAAGTTCTTGTTTCCATGACCGCTTCAGGTTCCAATATGATTTTTCCTTCCTCATCAAGTTCTGGAAATATTGTTTGAACTGGAATATTTTCACCTATAACCTTCTTTAAGCATGAAACATGGAAAGCTGGATGTACTCGCGAAGAAGCAGGAAGCTCCAATTTGTATGCCATAGTACCAATCTTTTGCAACACCTTGTAAGGACCATAGTACTTTGGCGATAATTTATTATCCTTCTTAGCTTACTTGAGGGACATTTGTTTATATGGTTGTAGCCGTAAAAATACCCAATCTCCTACATCAAAACTTCTCTCGCTGCGATGTTGATCTGCCTGTTATTTCATTCGATTTTGTGCCAAATTCAGGTTATCCTTTAAGAGTTGGAGAACTTCTTGCTGATGCTCGATGTGATCTTCCACTGCTTGAACCTTCGAATTTTCCCTTAAAGATGATGTGGTGGATGGTGGATGATATCCATAAAGTGCCATAAATGGGGTCATTTTTGCTGCAGTATGGAAGGAAGTGTTATACCACCATTCAGCAAGAGGTAACCACTTGACCCATTGTGTTTGTTTATCAAATACAAAACAAAGAAGATATCCTTCCAAACATTTATTTACTATCTCAGTTTGACCATCAGATTGAGGATGATAAGATGAGCTATGAGCTAATTGAGTACCCAAACAAGAAAATAACTCTGTCCAAAAATTTCCAGTAAAAATGGGATCTATGTCGCTCACAATAACCATTGCGTTTCCATGCAGCTTTTGAATTGTGTCCATAAATGTAGTAGCAATTGTACTTGCTTTAAATGGATGAGATAATGCACAAAAGTGTGCATACTTGGTAAGTCTATCAACTACCACCATGATGATACTCTTTCCTTCGGACTTAGGTAAACCTGTGATAAAATCCATTGAAATCTCCTCCCAACGTTGACTTGGAATGGATAAAGGTTGTAGAAGTCCTGGGGTCTTAATTGTTTCCACTTTATTCTGCTGGCAAACCAAACATTCCGCCACAAACTTTTGAATATCAGATTTAAGGCCATCCCCAAAAAAATCTTTCTTCACCCTGTGGTAAGTTTTTAAAAATCCTGAGTGTCCTCCTAAAGGAGAAGTGTGCAATTCCAGAAGAATCTTTTGTTTTAGTTGAGAATTCTTACAAAGATATAAGCGATCTTTGTACCATAAGGAATCATTTTTCCAATTAAATGTATCAGATGTACTAGGATCTTGCTGCAACTTTTGAATGAGTGTCCATACATCTTTGTCCTTCTTCATTCATCTCTTGCTTCGGTTATCCAATCTGGTTGGATAATAGAAATGGCACAAAGCAATGCTTCCACCTCTTCATTCTTTCTTGAGAGTGCATCTGCAACAACATTAAGCTTTCCTTTTTTGTAGATTATTTCAAAGTCATAACCCAACATCTTTGTGACCCATTTTTTCTACTCTTCTGAAGATTGTCTTTGTTCCAAAAAGTGTTTAAGACTATCATGATCAGTTTTTACCTTGAAGTGTCTTCCCATTAGGTAAGTTCGCCATTTCTTTAGTGCATGCAGTATTGCTAACATTTCCTTCTCATAAATAGGTTTCTGTAAATACTTTCCTTTGATTGGACGACTTTCAAAAGCAATGGGTCTTCCTTTCTGCATTAAAACAACACCAATTCCATTTCCTGAGGCATCACATTCCACAATAAAGGTTTTTGTGAAGTCTGGCGTAGCTAAGACCGGTGCTAGGCACATTGCCTCTTTAAGTCGTTCAAAGGCCTTAGTTGCTTCAGGAGTCCATGAAAATGCATCTTTCTTCAATAATGTTGTTAGAGGTGCTGCTATTCTCCCATAATTCTTGACAAACTTGCGATAATACCTGTTAACCCGAGAAATCCTCGCAACTGCTTTATGGTTGTGGAAACTTTCCATTCCTTAATGGCTTTAATTTTGTTAGGGTCTACTTTAACACCCTCGTGAGATACAATATGACCCAGATATTCCACCTCTTGTACTCCAAAGGAACATTTGGATGTTTTTGCATATAATTTTTTCTCCTGCAATAGTTTGAGCACCCTGTCAACATGTTCAACATGATCCTTCCAAGACCTGTTGTAGATTAGTATATCATCAAAAATACTAGCACAAATTTTCTAAGGAAGGGTTTGAAAATGGAATTCATCAACCCTTTAAATGTAGAAGGTGCATTGGTAAGGCCAAAAGGCATGACCAAAAATTCATAATGACCCTCATGAGTTCGAAATGCTGTTTTTGGAATATCTTCAGTCTTCATTCTAATTTGATGATATCCTGAACGAAGATCCAGCTTGGTAAAATAAATTGCTCCATGTAATTCATCCAATAATTCATCAATCACAGGAATGGGAAATTTATCTTTAATTTTGAGCTTATTGAGCTCCCTATAATCTGGACACATTCGCCATGATCCATCCTTCTTGTGTACCAAAAGTACACGAGCAGAGAAAGAACTTTGACTAGGTTGAATTATACCCGCCTCTAACATTTCTACAACCATACATTCAATTTCGCTCTTTTGGACGTAAGGATATCTATAAGGCCTGATGTTTGGAGGAACACTTCCTGGAATCAAATGAATAGCATGATCATGATCACGAATAGGTGGGAGTCCTTTGGGAGTTTCAAACACCTTGGAATGATTGTCCAAGACTTGTTGGAGATCTGCAGAAATAGGTGATTTTGATGTTGGAACTTCTAGTGAGCATAATTGTGCAATTACGCCTCGTTGTTCTTTCTTTAGAAGCTTTGTCATGCCATTAGAGCTTATTATCCTTCCTGGCTTCCCTTCAATACCCCGTAATTCGACTTCCTTTCCTTCTGAAAAAAATTTCAAGAAAAGTTCTTGAAAATTAAAAGCTACCGTCCCCAAAGATTGTAACCATTTTACTCCTAGTACAACATCAGCACCTCCCATAGGAATGGCAAGCATTGGACTAATCAATACATATTCCCCCATGGTTAGCTTGATATTATGGCATTTTCCAGAGCAATTTATAGTTCCTCCATTTGCAACCATCACTTGACATTCTGGTGCTGGGTATAGGAAACAATTTAATTCCTTGGCTACCTTACAATGAATAAAATTATGGGTGCTACTGAATCAATCAACACTATTACCTTTTTCTTCTTGGTTTTCCCTTCTATCTTGAGAGTTTGAGGAGTGGTAATTCCTGCCTGTGCATTACATGACATGGTCGGATTCATTTCTTCCTCTTCTAGGGTTGGTTCCTAGTGTATATCCTCTTCTTGTTCATTTTCTTCTTCCTCTTCACAATCTATGTAAAATAATTTCTTCTTAGCACACTTATGACCTTTAGTGTATTTTCTATCACAACTGTAGCAAAGCCCTTTTTCTCTTTTTTCTTCCAATTGTTGTAGTGTCAACCTTGTAGGTTGTGGAAATCTAGGCGTAGCAACACTTCCTTCTTTATAGAATTGAGTGGTAGGCTTCCTTGTCGCCATAATTTTACATTCAACTTTTCTTGCCAACCTGAATGCCTTCTCCAATGAATCAGGTTCCAAAACATGAACTTCATGTTGGATGTTATCCTTAGAGTACCTATGAAGAGATCAATCCTGTGTTCCTCTGGAATATCAGTTACCCTTATATTCAATTTTTGGAAGTCCTCAATGTGCTCCCCCATTAAACCCTTTTGTTTGAGATTTATAAATTGGCTAAAGAAGGTGTTGCTCTTTGTATCCTCATAATGTGCTATCATTTCCTCCGTAAAAATTGACCAATGACAATTTTTTTACGGGAGAAAAGCCATCAATACCATACAAATGTATTTTTTTCTAAATGTAAAGTTGCAATGCGTAACTTTTGTGTGTTTTGCACGTTATGGAGATCAAAATATTGCTCCATCTGTGGTGTCCATGTTACAGGATCCTTTCCATCAAACTTCCTCATATCCATCTTTGGAATATGGTGGTTCTTCCCACCAACATCAGAGTTTATGAAATCATGATTAACATTTATTTTGTTCTCATCATGAGGTTCTTCTACAATATTTTCACCATTAGGAAACATTTCTTGTATCAACTTTGTCAAACCTTCCATGTATGCTTTTAGAACATTCTTCATGTTTTCCATTTTCTCATCGATCTTAGCTTCCATGTCATCCATATTAGATTCCATGCCAGCCTCCATGCCATCTATCTTAGATTCCAGGCCATCTATCTTAGATTCCACACCTTTCTTCAAACCATCCATCTTATTTTCCATGCCTTTCTTCAAAACTTCCATGTCATTTTTTCTTGCTCTTTGCGAGAGAAAAATTTGTTGCACTTGCTCTTGTAATTTTGATATGTCATGTTGCCATTATTCGTCTTCATGAGTCATAGTAGAGCTTTCCAAAGGCTTAATGGGTGTTGAATTATTTTTAGGGGCCATTTTATAATCCAATACTGATATCCATTCTACAATATGCCCTTGCAATCAATTCAAATTGATTATTCAAACAGGACATATGCAAATCGGAAAAAAATTACACACCTTTTACTTGATTTTGAGGAGCTCCATATTGAAATTGGATTATCTCTGTGATTGCAGCTCTTCAATATCTAAAATTCAGCACTGAAGTCTCCCTCTAAATTCTCTTTTTAATGCCACAGGTCTGACTTGATTTAGAATCTCCAACACAAAGTTATGTCCAATCTCCTGGAATGACCTAATTATGAACTGGTTCAGTATAACAAACTTGTACGGCTTTCCACGTGTCACTGTTTCATCCTTCACCTCTGAAATTGATAGCCACGAAACTAAAACCCATGTACTTGTGACCACTTTTTACGGCACTCCAATCCGATGCTCAGAGAGAGAGTTATTAAAATTTTCCCACGATCACCTCTTTGAGATGAAATTTGGAAGCCTGAAAAAGAACTACCTTCCATAGATCATATCTCCAAAAATGTTGTGAACCGAGCTCTGAAATTTTTTGACAAGTTTCCTTAGGATTTCAACTTCACACCATAAAAAATTCCAATTCTGAACCTCAATATAAAAAAATTTATAGCGCAAATTCCACGATGACCTGTTTATGAGCCTGAAAAAGACCTAACTTCCACAGATCATATCTCTGAAAATATTACGAACCAAGCTCTGAAATTTTTAGAAAATATTCCTCAGCATTTCGGCTTTACATTCTAAAAATTTCAGCTTCTGAAACTTCGTATAAAAAACGTTATATCGAAAATTCCATGATGACCTGTTTGGAGCAGCAAAACCTTAGAATCCAAAGCTCTGATACCAAATGTTGTGAAACCAGCTCCAAAAAGAGAAGAAAAGAGATATCAATGCCTTATAAATAAGCCACTTTGAGGGGGAAACCTCCAATACATTACATGAATGAAAAATTCTTGGATGATACAATTTACAAAACCTCCTTTCTATAAATAGGAGTCCATGGGGCCATAATGTAATCCTAGTGGGCCACAATGTAATCCTAGCTGACATAACAATAATAATTTAAGAGCACAATAATAACAAAATGGGGGTTACAAGGGTACAACAATAACAATAAGGGGTTTACACTAACAATAATAAGGGACTATACTAGTGATATAGGGACCTAACAAATTTTTACGAGATTAAATATAGGAGGCTTTCTGTTTACATTGGTCTTGCTTTTCATTTGGATTAACTCTACCAACTCATTAGATAGAGACATTATGGTCCTGGTCAAGAGGCCTGATACTTCTTTCTGGCTTCCTTGGAATCTTTAGCTGACTGATCATCAACAATGTCTCCAATAACGCCCATGTCCTTCTCAAATATTATATCTTCTTCAAAGTTTGAGCCAATGTTTCTTTCACAACTCTCTTCACAAAAGAGGAAATGCTCGTTGGAAAGGAAAATTTAAAATTATCAATAGCGATGGAATTGTGGGGCTTCATATTTTGGGGAAACATGTCCAATATTTTATTAAGCTTCTGATTGAAATCGTTGACTTTCTCCTTTTCCCCCATTTTCAAGTTCCCTGACTCCTTTAATAACATGGACGAATTTTTATCGTTAGTAAAATTTTCCAAGAACAACTTCTTAAACTAATTCCAATTATGAACTGAATTGACAGGAAGAATATGATACCATGAAAATACTCTACCATCTAAGGTACAAGGAAACAATCTACATGAAACATCATCATAACATACCTCGAGAATATTTAGTTCTAAGTAGAAGTTATCTAAATGTTCTTCCATCTTAACCGACTTGTTAGGGTCATACATTGTTAACAAAATCTTTGGGTGTTTTGGCATCTTATCTACATTTCTCGGGAGATCAAGTGGCCCCTACATCATCCAATCCAAATCTTGGTTGACCATGTCTTCATCACTTTTTTCCTTCTTTTCTTTTGAATACGAAGATTCTTCCTTTTATTCATTAAATTTTACATTTCATTCATGATTTCATCCATCTGTAAACTAAATTTTTTCCCTTCACCGTCCAAATTTTCCATAATTTCTCATAGATGATCCTCTCCTTCGACAGGATCAACAAGATACTCAAGACTTGTGAACAATAGATATTTTATCAAGGAAACCTGTTAGCATATTTATTTTCTAAGTCATGAGTGCATTTTAAATATTTTCTTTTTAGGATTAGACTTTGTAAATTTTTAAAAGAAATCAACGCTACCGAAATTTCTGGTAGCCTTTGTTTTAGCCTTTTTCAGACAGTCTGTCTTAATTATTTTTGTGTCTATTTTTATTTAATCTGATGCTACCAGAAATTTTGGTAACTTCCCCTTTAAAAAAAGAAAAAAAGAAAAGTGCATCCTCTTTGTGTCAATCCATGTGTTCTTGTTTTAAAATGTGTTTTGAATCTTTATTCATGATTTAAGTCATATGATAGGTAGGATTTATGGTTAATAATGTTAAGATTAGAGCTGTGGTTATACGTGTAGAATATAGGTGTCAATCCGCAGTTAACACGACCAACCAATTGTTTTGTCATGTCTATGAGCTGAGTCACCTCATTCCTATCTCAAATTACATGTTATGTATTGGAATAGATCATGGATCCACAGGTTTAATGTGATGACCATTTGGATGATCACACATAGACACTGCTGGAAATTTAGGCCAGTCATAAAGGTTCAATGGAGGTGACTTCCAGTCACAAATCCTCTCATATCCAGCCACATGTAGCATGCCATCTGAAGCTACTTAGCTAACTGAAGATCATAATAATAATCACATGGTGCATGCTACGGTCTAGGATACTTACCATAATGAAAATCTCTTACATGGGAGGGTGAACCAATGTAGATGTTTTAAACCACCAATAAGGAAGGAAGACTATTGGTTTGAGTTTAGTTGTCGGTGAATGAGATTTTCTAGTGTGCAGCTTGAGGAGGGAGTCTTATATTTCAGACAAAATCTCAAAGAAGACACAACAACACTTGTTAGTTGATATCTTCTAGCCTTTCCACCTATCATATTTCAGAAGACACACTTATCAATTACTAAAGATGAATAAAAGAGGAGGAAAGCTAAAACGAATTGAACCACAAGGAGATGACCTAGTGGATGCAAATTCAAATGTGAGAAGGATGTTTTTTTAAGAAGGGTGGTATCCATTGTGTTCAAGACAAGAAATCTCTCACTTAGGAGTAGATCGGGAGTTTTCAAATTATTTCAATGGACAGGAAGCAACCAGCTACGGTCTTAAATTGCGGGTATCAATAGATTCAATTTTTTATGCATTAAACCTTCCATAGGAAGGAGAAAAGTGGTTTAAAGGCCAAGTCGTCATTGAAGGAGAACTCAACAGTTTCCTCAAATATGCACACAAAGATCCCAATTGGGCCAAAGGAATTCTCATTAGTTACCTCAAAAATGAATGGGCTGAAGCTGTTAATCTCATCAAAATTTATCTCACCTCTAAGACGAGGTATATTGTGGTTTTTTATTTATTATATGAGATTTATGTTTCATGCTGCAGGTATTAAGGCCCTCAAATTTCCATTCTTTTAGCTGAAGAGCTTGACAAAGATTTCAGCCAGGATTCAAACACACACTACTGCTTCAGAATAAAACCTGTATCATCAAGCTCTCATTAAAGTGTTAGGTGAGGAAGAACTAATAAAAATAAATAATTCATGGGACCATTTTCTATTTTACAGGGTAGGCCAACCTGCACCTATACCTACAACTCAACTATCTCCAGCTTCACAGCAACACCCTTAGCCTGCAAAAAGAACAAAGATAAAGTATAAGAAGGAGAATATCCATAAGGCCAAGAGCAAAAAATAAAATCCTCTTTCAACAAAGGTTGAGAGGATGTTGAGGAAATGATAGACCTCATCAATAAATAAACCTAAATCTATGAAAGTGGTGCCTCCCGTTTCCCCTTTTCCTAATGTTTATACTAGAGCTCGAAGAGGAAGGTCTGCAACTACAGAAAAATCTAAAGCACAGGTGCTACCAGAAATTCCTGAAGAAAACATTCAACAGAAAATGCAAAAAAAATATCAGCCCACAAAGTTTGATGAGGAGCTCCTAAAATATGTAGGGTATAATATCAGTATCAATAGAAAGAGAGAGGAGGCCAAACCTATTGTTGGTACCAGAAAAATACATACCAGAGACAACAAGTCCAGGCTCAAATCTAAGGCTCTGCATAATCCATGTTTTTTGATAGAGGTCATTGATATAGAAGGAAAATCTAAAGGAATACAGACTAATGAATCAAATAAGAAAGACAAAAAAAAAACCCTTTATATTAGCAAATAGAATCCTCAAAAAGAAGAAAGATCTAAGAAGGTTCAAAAGGAGAAAAAGACCATTGTCAAAGAAGCAGCCACAAGCACCACAAGATCAAGATCAACTCTTGATAACAAATCAGACTTCGAAAAAGCTTCCTGAAGTTGCAACCCATATGGAACAAAGGTAAAAAGGTTTCTTGATAAAACACATTTTCTCTTATCAAGTGTAATTTTGAACAACTGAAATTTCGAAATGCATAAATATGAACATATTTTTCAAGTGTTTTTTGTGCATTTTAAAAATAGAAAAATAGCACTACTGGAAATTTCGATATCATTCCACTTTTTGTACAGTTATAGTTTTTTTACCAAAATTTCAGGTAGGGCCTGTTTTAAATGATTTTTGACATCTGTCAGAAAATTTTTCCGAGCCAGTTCAAGAAAGATAAGGACTCATAGCTAAATGGATATAACAATTGATGGTGATAAGTGGTTATGATGTTGTTGATGGTAATATTTAATGAATAAACATGGTTTTTTAAGAACCAAAGACATGAAGAGACAAATCAGCAGAAAAAGGGGCAGTATGTAAGCATACGAAGAAGTTCAACCCAAATTCTCTTCTCTTCTTTCATCTACCTGTGTCCTTTCAATTGGAGTTCGATAGGATATAGATTTAATTTCCTATGAAACCTATGTCATTTTAGGAATAATGGTTCCTTATTGTTAGAAGAGATCGAGTTGATGCCTCTCTTTCCATACATACCATTTGTAAATACCATTTTCAAGCTGCATGTTGGTATACCTAAAGACTTAATATAAATAAAGAAAACTCCATTTTTCACTTCATGCTCGAGGATTTTGTGATTCAATGACCATATAATGTATGGTGTGTTTATCCATTTGTTTATTTCTTCTAGTTTATGAGTTGCAGTGGTTAGTAAGGTGTGAGTAAGAAACTGTTAGAGGATATAATAGTAGATTATTTGATTTTTAGCCTTCTACAAATCATATGTATGTTATAGAGTGTGTTAGTGAAGGTTTCATGAAGGATTCATGAAATTATTTATACATGTATGCTACCTTCTAAATTTTGTTTAATCTACATAAAATAGAGTTTGTGTAAAGAGCCATCATTATAGTTCTATGATTGATTTAGGATATGAATATTTCTTAGAGTAAGTACTAGCTATCTATCTCCTCTTTTTTGTTTCACTTTGCTCCCTATACTACCAATTTACCCATACAATTTATACTTTCCAAAAATTTCCAAATTCTTGAAAGCCTTAAAGAATAAAAATCATTTCAAACTCTTTGAGAAGCCATCCCACCACTCAAAACCTTTAAATTTGAAATGAACTATGATGTTTAAGGCTTACTCCTTTTGCAGTCAAGGAGTAACTCCTTGTGGTAACATATTTGGTATCATTACCATGGAGTAAAATTGATTTTTATCCCTAGGTAAATGAAAAATTTATAAGTCAGGTTCTGAGGTGTACAGTTCCAGTTGTCCTTTTAGACTACTTAACACCTAGTGACTGCATTATTGAAGTTATGGCTCCTATAAGGGCTAGAACTATGGCTAAACCATATTCCCTTTTGAGAATCCCAGTCCCTAACCCTGAAAATCTAATTAAGAAAAGTATTAAATGAAATTTTGTTTCCTTTACTACAGTTTTGTCAAAGGCTATCCATAAAAAAAGGCCTACAAACTCTATGCCCTGATTTTGCAGAAATGTTTTTACCTCCCTTGTTTTCCAGCCAGCAAATAATATGTACATCAAAATTTTGTGCTTCATCATATTTTGTTCACAATCCACCAATTATTGTTCCACAAATCCCAACAACTCATACCATGGCAAGTCCAAAGCCAGCCCCTAACCGAATCGATGCAATTGTTGCTGCAAGGTATGTTTCTTTGGTTTTACCTCAGTCTATGAATGCACTACCTCCAAGATATTATCTCCAAAATATGCCTAGGTTTATTGGTGAGGGAGAGGTAACAATTGAAGAAAACCTTGCTGATTTTTATACCTATGTTGACAATTTGAATATTGACCATGAGGATGTCTAGATGAGAGTTTTTGTTCAGAGCCTTGATGGTAATGTTAGGAAATGGTTCAGATCTTTGACAGCTGGTAGCATCACTAGAATCGAAACCCTAGATGATGGATTTTTTAAAACATTGGGTGATAAGAAATATTTTATGTATTATATCATTGAATTTGGTGCAATAAAAAGAAAATAAGGGGAATCAGTTTTTTCTTTTTCTAAGAGATTCAGTAATATTTATAGTAAAATACCTACTAAAATCAAGCCTACTGAAGCTTCAGCCAAAATCAGTTACGTTGGTGCCTTTGATATTGATTTTTTTTTATTATTGAGAGAAAGAAAATATACAACATGAAAACAAATGCAAGACAATGTATTGGAGGTAGAATCTAATGTGTTAGCAGTGGATAGGCTCAGTAGAGTGATTGACGAAGAGAAAAGAAAAAAAAATCTGAAGTTTCATCTTCAGGAACTTCTGAAATAGATCCTAAGTTAGATGATCTAACCAAGATGGTCATGTCATTGACCAATGAGATGTCCAATCTCAATATGGAAGAAATACTAGCTTCTACTAGAAATGTTTCATTTGATCAGCCTAATAGGAAACAATTTAGAAGACCTATTTCTCCTCAAATTTTCCAGGGAGAAATAAGAGATGATGATGATCAAAAAGTGTAGCCCCCTTTGCATAAAGCTATTTCTGAAGATGACGAGGAAGTTTAAGGTTTGGAGAAAGGTGATGATATCAACTGTCTAAGAGATAAATAAGGGTTGATCCATCTTACACAAGCAGATATGAAGATTTCATGTCATATACTCAGAATAATGAAGAGAGTTCTAATCATTCCAAGATTGAAACTAATCATCAAAGTATATATAATATCATATCAAATAATATTGATGATAATCCAAAGCATGTTGCACATCCCAAGAAGAATAATCATGTAGTTAAAATTCCAGCAGAAAAGAAAGTGGTTGATCCAAGCAGACCGAAAATTCCGGTAGCAGATAACACTCCTTCACTTGAGGTAAAAATTACTCAGAAACCACCCCTTGTTTTTAATTTTGAGAATGAGATACAAAATATTAAGATTCATGTTCCTCTTTTTGATATCATGAAGAATGATGATTTCAAAAAGAATTTTATCAAATCTCTTTAGCCCCCACCTACCAAAGTAGCCTCTGATTTTGATCAACGTCAAGATGGCAAGCCCATTGTTATTTTAGGTCCATTGGTAGAACACAAAGATGACTCTACCCCTCCCTTCTATCTATCTCTAAAACTTCATGATAAGATATTTCATAATTTCCTAATGGACTCTGGAGCCTCACATAATTTAATTCCCAATGTAGTCATGGATGAACTAGGTCTTGAAGTAACTAGAGAATACAAATATCTCTACTTTTTTGATTCTCGGAAATTCCAATGCCTTTCTGTCATAAAATAATTCGCAGTAAGCCTCTTTTATTACCTATGAGACGTATGGTGATGGATATTTTTGTAGCTAACATTCCTCCTAGATTTGGTATGTTACTTTCTAGGTCATGGATTATAAGGTTGGGAGGAAATTTGCAAATGGATTTCACTTATGCTACTGTCCTTTTTTTTGGAGGAGAACAAAGAATACTTTATAGAGAAGCTCAACTGGTATATATCATTAATGACAAAAAATACGCCACTAATCATCAAATTTATGCTAGAACAACTAATGTTGGTTCAAGCATTTTACATATGGAAAATTATACCCTGCCTGTAGAAAAGTTTCAGATTTTGAAGCTTGCTGAAATACAGATCAGTCATGAGGGTTCTAAGTTGTGGGAAATGTATTTTCATGGCTCATGTTCTAGAGAATGAGCTAGTGCAAGAATTGTTCTCATTTCCCCTTTGAAAGAGAGCTCAACTTTTTCATTCAAACTTGAGTTTGAAGCAACTACAATGTGGTTGAATATGAAGCTCTGTTGATTGGTTCAAAAATAACAGAAGACATGAATATTTCATAAATTTCTCTTTTTGGAGATGCTAAACTTATTATCCAGCAAATTAGAAATGTTTATCAAACTAAGCATCCCAAACTCAGAGATTACCAGAATTCAGTATAGAATATTATAGAAGACTCATTCCTGACCTTTAACATTTCTTTTGTTCGAAGAGAAAGTAATATTTTGGCTAATTCACTTTTTATTTCATCAAATTCATTCAATATTCCAATTCCTACAAAGCTAAAATATGAAGTGGAAGTTAGGTTCATATCTAACATTCATAATAATTTCAAGCATTGGAAAGTTTTTGAGGATGATCAGGATATTAGAAGATTCATTGAAGCTGTTGAAGAATTTTTTTTCCTAAAAATTGATCAAGATGAAGATCTAATGAAGAATGATGCTTATTAGCATGACACCAAAAATTTGAAAAAATAGATTGTTGATCAGCTTATCATTCAGTTGCCTTCCAATCACATTCCCAAGGGACTAGTCCCACTTAGGAACATTTTTTATCACAATGATGTCTCAATCAAATCATAGTTAGATGAAATAGAAGAAAAATTGGAAGGTTTCAATTTGGGCACAGAAAAAGAACCAAGGTATGTTACGTTGTCAAAATATTTATCAAAAGAAAGAAATATTGAATATCACAAGTTATTTTGTGAATTTGTTGATTCTTTTTCCTAGAAATATTTGGATATCAAGACATATGATACAATTATCATTGAGCATAGGATACCATTAAAATATTTTACTAAGCCATTCCGACAGAAATTAAGACAAATCAATCCACTATTGTTACCAGTGATGGAGAAGGATGTGAAAAAAAATTTGGATGCAAAAATCATCATTCCATTGAGATACAAAGATTGGGTTTCTAATATAGTTACAGTAAGAAAGAGGAGAAGTTAAGTAATACTATGTGTAGATTTCAGGAATATTAAAAAATTCTCCAAGGGAGATAATTATCCATTGCCAAAGAGGGTGCATCTTCTTCAAAAGGTAGCTGGGTGAGGTAGAATTTCCATGTTAATGGTTTCTCCGGGTACAAAAATTTTTTTTTGGCTAAAATTCTCAGAGAAGACAACATTTACTACTCCTTGGGTAACATTCTTGTATGAAAAGATGCCTTTTGGTCTTATGAATGTGGAAGCTACTTTTCAGCATGCTATGGAATTTGCATTCACTGGAGAAAAAGATAAATTATTGGTCATCTATTTGGATGATATTACTGTTTTTTAGCTTCACATCAAGAGCACCTTCAGCACTTGAGACAAGTATTTGTTAAATGCATAAAATATGGTATATCATTGAATCCAAAGAAGTCTCATTTTTCTCTCAAAGAAGGTAAGATGTTGGGTCACATAGTTTCTAAAGATGGAGTGAAAATTGATGCTAAAATAGTGATTGCAATTCAAGACTTAACACTTCCAAGATCTAAGAAAGAGATTCAATATTTCCTTGGTAAGATCATTTTTTTAAGAAGCTTAATTACCAATTTTGATGAAGTGGTGAAGCATATTACTTGCATGTTGAAGAAGGACAAGGAAGACAAGTGGAAATTTGAAGCCATAAAATTCATTTCAGCTGATCAAAAAATATATCATTGAATTAACTCAGTTGGTAGGCCCTGAATACTCAAAGAATTTATTTATCTTCTCATTTTCCTCTGAAGATAATATTTCTTTTGTTTTATTATAAAAAGATGCAGAAAATAAGGAAGCTCCCATAGGATTTTTTAGTAGAGCTCTTAAAGATTCAGAATTGATGTATAAAATGTTGGAAAAACATGCCTATGCATTAGTGAGAGATCTGAAGGATTTTAGAGCTTATATTATGCATGCTCAATTTATTTCCTATGTACCTTCATATTCTATTAGAGAGGTATTAGTTTAGCCTAGTATTGATGGAAAAATAAGTAAGTGGGTGACTAAAGTTCTTGAGTTTGATTTAGAGATAAAACCTACTAAACTAATCAAGGTCAAGGATTAGCTAAACTACTAGCTGAAGAAAATTGTAAAGTTTTGGGCTTCAATTTCATGGATGACAATCTAGAAGGGAAAATTTCAGAATTTATTGACAGCATGGAAGTGGATGTAAAGCTTTCTGAATGCAGCTGGTATAAAGATATCATTTATTTTCTGCATCATTTAAACCTCCAAATTTTGATAAAAGGGGAATAAGATATTTGAAGCTGAAACTTGTTAAATTATTCATCAAATATAGTTTTTTATATTGGAAATATCCTAAAGGAGTTTTGTTAAGATTCATTGATCCATACAAGTCCAAGAAATCTATGTTTGACATTTATAGTAGTGTGTGTGGAGATCATCACTATCGGAGAACTACTGCATACAAAATACTAAGAGCTATTTATTTTTAGGCCAGATTATTTTCTGATGTATGTGCTGAGGTGAGAGCATGTGAAAAATGTCATAAATTCACCAGTAAGAAACATTTGAAGTATTTTCCTCTCAAACCCATATTCTTTTCTGCACCTTTCCAGCAATGGGTCTTAGATTTCATTGGAGAAATTCATCAACCTTCAAGTGGATAGCATCATTGGATTCTTGTTGCATTGGATTACTTCACCAAATGGATTGAAGAAATACCTACTAGGAATACTACTCATAAATTTATCATTAGCTTTATGGAAGGAATCATAACCAGATTTGGATGTCCATCAAGGTTAGTAGAAGATAATGCGAGTGCTTTTAAAGCTACTCCGTTGGTAATTTTTTGTGAAGATTATGGTATTCATCTCACTAACTCTATAACTTACTACCCACAAGGGAATGATTTAGCTGAATCATCAAACCAAATTCTGGTATGAGTCATCACCAAAATATTCGAGCGAAATAATAAAGCATGGGATTCAAAATTGGAATTTTCTTTATGGGCTGACAGGGTGACAATCAGGAAATCTATTAATACATCACCTTTTAAAATTTCTTACGGAACTGATGTTGTTTTCCAGTCTAATTAGCTATTCCTGTAGCTAAATTTCTACAAGATCATGAATTTGAGCCAATTTACATGACCAGGAGAATTTATAAGATCATATAAGTGTCATAAAAGCGAGAAAGACAATAATATTTGGTAAGAAAATATCAGCAAGGTGTAAAGCAAGTTTTTGAAAAAGGAACCAAAAAGGAAGAATTTCAGATTCGAGATTTGGAATCAAAATGGGATGCACAACATCAATAACTAGGTAAGCATTCCAAATTTGATACTTTATGGCTTGGTCCTTTCAAAATATCCAATATTTTGCAGAACAATAATTTTGGGTTGAAACATATTGACGGGACAAAACTTTTTGGAGGCCCATTAAATGGGCACTTTCTCAAGAAATTATTTTACTAAGGCCGTTGGTGGCATAATTTCACTCTAAATACCGGTGTGTTTCATAATAAGACTCCATAGTCCAATGAAAAGGCACTAAAACTATAAAAAAAATCTTAGACCCTCGCAGGGAGAGCTCTATCCCCTTTGGAGCCAATGTTAGCAGAGTTCTTTGCTAAGTCAGGAGTTCATTTAATTTTATTTTTTTTTATAATTAACCTTTGTAAATTTTCAAAAAAAAATTAGGCTATCGAAATTTCTGGTAGCATCTATTTTAGCCTTTTTCGGAGATTCTGTCTTAATTTTGTTTATGTATGTTTTTATTTAATCCGATGGTACCAGAAATTTCGGTAACTTCCCCTTTAAAAAAATAAATTAAAGAAAATTGCATCTGATTTGTGTCAAGCCACATGTTATTGTTTTAAAATTTGTTTTGAATCTTTATTCATGATTTAAGTCATGTGATAGGTAGGGTTTACGGTCAGTAATGTGAATATTAGAGTCATGGTTATATTTGTAGCATCTAGGTGTCAATATGCAGTTAACACAACTAGCCAATTGTTCTGTCCCATTTGTTAGTTAAATCACCTCATTCCTATGTTAAATTATGTGTTATGTGTTGGAATAGATCATGGATCTATAGGTTTAATGTGATGACCATTTGGTTGATCACGCATAGACACTGCTGAAAATTTAGGCCAGTCAGAGAGTTTCAGTGGAGGTGACTACCAGTCATAGATCCACTCATCTCTAGCCACATGTAGCATGCCATCTAAAGCTACACATCCAACTAAAGATCATAATAAATATCACATGGTGCATGCTACAGTCTAGGATACTTACCATAATGAAAATATCTTGCATGGGAGGATGAACCAATGTAGTTGTTTTAAACCACCGAGAAGGAAGGAAGACTATCAGTTTGATTTTAGTTATTGGTGAATGAGATTTTTTAGTGTGCAGCTTGGGGATGGAGTCTTAGATTTCAAAAAATATCTCATAGAAGACACATCAACACCTGTTAGGTGATCTCTTCTATCCTTTCCACCTATTAGATTTCAATAGACAAGCTTATTAGTTACTGAAGATGACTAAAAGAGGAGGAAATCAAAAACAAATTGAACCATAAGGAGTTGACCTAGTGGATACAAATTCGAATGTGAGAAGTATTTTTTTTCAAGTAGGGTGGTATCCACTGTGTTCAAGAATAGGAAGTTATCACTTAGGAGTAGCTCGAGAGTTTGAAAATTCTTTCAATAGACATGAAGCCATCATATATGGTATTAAATTGCAACTATCATCAGATTCAATTGTTGATGCATTCAACCTTTCACAAGAAGGAGAAAAGTGGTTTAAAGGGAAAGTCATCACTGGAGGAGACCTCAAAAATTTCCTCAAAGATGGATGCAAAGATCCCAACTGTGCCAAAGGAATTCCCAGTAGTTACCTCCAAAACGTATGGGCTGAAGCTGTTAAGCTCATCAAAATTTACCTCACCTGTGAGAGGAGGTATGTTGTGATTTTTATTTTTCATATGAGATTTTATGTTTCATGTTGTCGGTATGAATACCCTCAACTTGCCATTATTTTTCCTAAAGAGCCAAACAAATATGTCAGCAAGGATTCAAACACACACTACTACTTCATGATACAACTTGTATCATCAGGCTCTCATTAAAGTGTTAATTCAGGAATAACTAAGGAAAATAAATCAAGCATGGGACCATTTCCTATTTTATAGGGCATACCAACTTGCATCTACACCTCCATCTCAACTGTATCCAGCTTCACAAAAATACCCTCAGCCTGCAAAAATGACAAAGAGAAAGGCTAAGAAGGAGAATATCCATAAGGCCAAGAGCAGAAAAGAAAAGACTCCTTCAGACAAGGTTGAGAGGAATTTGGAGAAAGGACAGAGATCATCAATAAATATACCTATATCTATGAAAATGATGCCTCCCATTTCTCCTTTTCCTAATTTTTATGCTATAGCTCGAAGAGGAAGGTCTGCAATTGTAGAAAAATCTAAATCACAGGTGCTACTGAAAATTATGGAAGAAAACATTCAATAGAAAATTCCAAAAGAGTATAAGCCCAAAATTTTTGATGAAGAGATCCTAAAATATGAAGGGTATAAGATCAGTAGTATGAGAAAGAGAGAGGAGGCCAAACCTATTGCTGGTACCAAGAAAAAACATACTAGAGATCACAACATTTTTAGGCTCAAATATAAGGCTCTGCATAATCCAAGTTTTCTAAGAAATTTCATTGATATAGAAAGAAAATCTAAAGGAATACAGACTAATGAGTCAAATAAGAAAGATAAAAACAAAACCCTCAAAAATAAGAAAGATCCAAAAGGGTTCAATGGAAAAAAACACCATTGTCAAAGAATCATCTAGAAGGACCACAAGATCAAGATCAACTATTGATAGCAAATCAGATTTGGTCAAGCTTGTTGAAGCTACAGCCCATATATAACAAAGGTGAAAATGTTTCCTGGTAAAACACGTTTTTTCTTATCAAGTGAAATTTTGAAGAAAAACTCAAATTTAAAAATGTATAAGTCTGCATATATTTTTCAATTGTTTGCTATGCATTTTTGAAAAATAAACATAACACTAACGGAAATTCCTGTAGCAATATAGTTTTTTCGCAGTAACATGTTTTTAACATCTATCACCAATGTTTCCAAGCCAGTTTAGGAAAGATAAGGACTCATAACGAAATGGATATAACAAGTGATGGTGACAAGTCGTTATAAGGTTGTTGAAGGTAATATTTAATGAAGACACATGGTCATTCATGAACTAATGACATGAGGAGACAAATTAGCAGAAAAATGGGTAGCATGTCAGCATACTCAGCAATTCAGCCCAAATTCATTTTTCTTCTTTCATCTACATATGTCCTTTTAGTTAGATTTAGATGGGATATATCTTTAATTTCCCGTGACACCTATGTAAATTTAGGAATGGTGGTTCCTTATTTTTAGAAGAGATGGAGTTGGTGAATCTCTTTCTATATATACCATTTGTAAATACCATTTCCAGGTTGGATGTTGGTCTAACTGAAGACTTAATATAATAAAGAAAACTCCTTTTTGCACTTCATGTTGGACGATTTTGTGATTCAAGGACTATATAATGTATGGTGTGTTTGTCCATTTATTTATTTCTTCTAATTTATGAGTTGCAGCAGTTAGTAAGGTGTGAGTAAGAAAATGTTAGAGGATCTAATCATATTTTAGCTATTTTTTAGGCTTTTGCAAATCATATGTATGTTGTAGACTGTGTTAGTGAAGGCGTTATGAAGGATTCTTGAAATTATTTATACATGTATGCTACCTTCTAAGTATTGTTTAATTTATATAAAATATAGTTTATGTAAAGATCCATCCTCATAGCTATGTGACTGATTTAGGATATGAATATTTCTTAGAGTAAGTACCAGCTATCCATCTCCTCTCATTTTTTTCACTATGATCCCTATACTAGCAATTTACCCATACAATTTATACTTTCCACAACTTGTGAAATGCATGAAAATATTAAAGAATAAAATTTCATTTCTAACTCTTTAGGTGTCATAACAAACCTTTAATTTGGTATTTTGCGCTGTAATTACTCATATACTGAAATGAAACTCTTACGATTGAGTTTATTTCCTTCTAGTAGGTTTGAGGTAAATAAAGGCTGTCGGATAAAACCAATGATTTCTGCTTCATTATGAGTTGGATAATGGTACATCTGTAACCTAATTTGTCTTGTAATAGGTGGTGGTATCTTTTTACCTGAGAATGTGTTGAAGAAAAAAGAACATTTCTTCTTTTAAAAATTTTGTTTTATTGGAAAGGGTGTTTTATCAGCCATCAACTAATGGCATCGCTCCTTCTATCGCCAAAATGTTGACGGTGTTGAACACCACCAACATGCAAGTGGGTCACCCCAATGAAAGTTCGCAATTAGGATTTACACAGTTTAGTGTTGGAACCCTTACGAAAATTAGGCTATACTCCCACATATTCTTAAAGATATGCCTTGGGTTCAATGTTGATCATGAGAGAGTATACACATGTAGTTTTAGATTAGCAACTAGGAGTGCCTTGTGGAATGTTCAGTTGTGGAATATATCAAAGTCCATTCAGTGAAAGGGGAAGAAAAGTGAGCCTTTTAAAGACAGGTAATATACTTCTAGAAAATACACATGAGCATATACATATGAATGAATAGTTGGAAAATAGTAAAATAGTTCACTTATAATTAATGATTGTGAAAACACATTCAACGCATCTTCAACAAGATAAGTACCAAAGCCACTGAAATAGTTCAATTGACTTAGTAAAAATTAAAACAACATACATCGCAAACATTCCATGAATATTTTTACAATATTTATGACTTATGAATGAACATGTGTTGCCTTAGTGAGCTTTTGCATGAAGTAAAATCTCCAAGATACATCAGCATAGTTAACACCACTAGTTCCAATACTGGCACGTTAGAGCAACCACCTGCTCCTCCAAAAGAAATAACTTCCTCTCTAATGCTTGGTAGGAGTAGGTAAGGTGAAAAATAATTTTCATGAAAAATGAGAGTGTATACTTATAACATATGGGGTGATTATTCACCTTGCTTGTGACTCTTGGAATACCCTCAATCGTGTTTGAATTCTTTATGACCTTTCTGTTAGTGTCGGTATCTTCATCCCTTCGTCAGTGATCAAATTCTCTTGTTGCATTGCATATTAGGTGTCTCACTCAGTCAGCTGCATTCCATTAGGAGCATGTATCATATGATGGTAGTGGCTTGTTTTACATTTTCCCTCATGTATTTTACCTGCTGGCCCATTTCCATTCATCAAGATCATCTGCAGTCACTTTTTGCCTTTTAATTTGTAAGAGTCATTTTTAGGGTTTCAGTTTCATTATGTATAGGGTTTCATCAAAAATTTCTTCAAAATGTCTAATAATGGTCAACAGGCGCATGAAAAGGTTGAATAAAGTTCCAGTACCAATAAATTTCATAATCGCATGCTCGGAAATGTATTTTTCCTCAAAACCCTATTTTGAGGAAAAACAAAATATTTAAGGTTTTTATGTATAAACTTGATGTAATTTCAGTTCTCACATATGTAAGCAACGTTAGTGGCAACACTGGTCACATTTTTAAGCTCCAGCAGCTCCATCCCCTACAAGGAAAACAAAAATCAAGTCATTCAGTTCATCAAAAGCACAAATAAAGTAAACTGCCCAAAAAGTAGAGTTGAAAAAGTAAGTTACAATGCAAAAGTTATAAAAGTGGGTTTTATGAGTGAAAAATTGAGAAAAATTGAGCAAGAGAAGGTCGTAGGTAGCAAGCTTGAAGAAAAACTGTGCAAATTCAAGGGCACAACACATTGGGTAAGAGACGGGGCACATATAAGTGGCGCGGCGCATTGGGCCAGCCTCCATAGTGTAAAAAATACACTGGCATGACGCATTGAGTAGGCATGGAACATTGGGTTGGTGGCGCGGTGCATAGAGATGCAAGCCCAATTTCACCATAAACTTCCCCAAACTTTCAAAATTTGCTCAAATCCTTGGTATGCAAGTAAGTTTAGATTCCTTCCATTGCCAGTGAAAAGGTTTTTCCTAAAATTTATGATGGTTTAGTGTGATAGAACTCAAACTCTACCTCCTTCTAAATTTTCTCAAAAGCAATTTTTTAGGGCTGCATTTGTGTCTTTGCTACCAAGTCCACTCCATCACTCCCTCATTATTTCACTCCTTCATTCATTCTTTACTTTCATCCACTCATTCCCTAATTCCCATATCCCTAATCCCACTATCCCAAACCCTACACTCCCTAAACCCTACTCACATCCCTAAAACTCTTCCTCCCATCCCTAACTCTGTTCACACACACATTTCTACACTCTCTTCCATACACTCTACCCATTTCATTCCTCCACCATATTTTCACACTATTATCCACAAAACCATCCATGTACAACCACATTTTTCAAAACCAAAGGAAAACAATGGAAAGAGATAGTGATCATGGGTATGAGCAAGAGATTGAACATGACAGGGAATCTTGGCTTGAGAGAGAAAACTTACACTTGGGAAAGGATGCTAGAGAAGGCCAAAAATGAGAAAAACATGTTAAGGAACATGGCATACCACTACTTTGTCAATAAATATGGTGTGCAAAGCAAGAATCAAGATTTTGAAAGCCAAGTTGAAGAAGGCATCGAGGAGGCGAAACGAGCATGATAAACTTCAGATATTGGCTGAGGCTTCCTTGGCCCAACACAACATTTTATGAAGAACACTCAATCCAAATTTCAAAAAATTTGGGACATTTTTTGCATTTTTGAATTTTTGGGCTAAAACACAGGTTTTTCTACCCAATGCGCCGTGCCACATGGCGCGCGCTTTTGATAGGGGACTCCTTTTGATGAAAAATCAACATTTTTGGACTTTTCATGGAAAAATATGCATGCCTACCAATGGCCAAAAAATTTTGATAGGTTTTGGGCTTCCAGAAAGGTCAAAAACACCCCAAAAATGACCTTTTGCCCCTTTCTTGACACACAGGAAGCAGTCTTGGGAGAACTCAGTTTTGGAGGGGAAAATGGAAGCCAAATTCAAAAATTACACTTGTGTTGGAAAGTAGATAGGCAGAACTTTCCAACAAACCCACTTGGAACAAATTTGGACACCAGGAAGGCCTTAAAAATTAGCTGCAAACTGGTGCGATGCATAGGGAAAATAGGCACGGCGCATTGGAGGATTTTGCTCATTTTTTACCCAAAAACTCTGTTTTTCGCCTAGTTTTTGACAGTTTGACTTTATTACTTCCAAATTTCAAACTCATGATGTAATTAAATGTAATTTTATGGATCTTGATGTAATTTTGCTAAATTTTCACTCATAGAAGTAGATTCATCCATCAAAAGGGTAATTTGCAATTGAATGAATCAGTTTCCTAGTTTTTAGAGGCAAGTTGTTCCATTGCCTACTTTCTAGTTCTCAGTTTAGATTTTGTAGGAGCAGATCCTAAACTCATGAGATCAACCTCTAGAAGTTAGGATGAGTGGTTGTTTGTTTATATCTTGTGGTTTTTTAGTCATTAGCATGGTTGTACTTTTGGGAATATTTTGAGCATCATTGTACATTCATCTGTACAGTTTGGCAAAGGAATAGACCAGGGTTTGCAACACTCTATGGGATTCATGTGGAATTTTGATTTGATAGTGTGTTTCTCTCTATAAATTTAATTCTACTGGTGTTTTATGTATACCATTTTCTCTCTTATTTCTTCTTAACTTAAACAAACAAGGATAAAGCTAGAATTCATTAAAATTTGTAGTGCTCTACCTAGGGTTTGTTTAATTTTCTATGTTTTTAGTTGTTTGAAGAGGATCCCTGAAGTTTTATTGCCCTCTTCAACTCCTCACCTGTCTCAACTCTCCATTTCCTTCAAATTGAAGTGTCAAATTAATTTCCTACCTTGCCCCATTCAGATCTCTGCAAAAATGAGCCTCATTACCCAGACCCAAATTTGCCTTTCCTATTGATCCAACGGAATATCATTAAATTCAATCGAGACTCTTTTGCATACATACCTAGCCTAAAATCAGTCTTCATTCAAGTCATATCAAGCCTCATTGATCATTTTTTTTGCTGAGATTTACAAGGAGAGAGCCCTCTCCTGATCTGGTAGGGATAGCTACCAGGTTAAGCATGGTTTGATGCTACCCTATATTCTGCCTTTCTCAGCCTAAGGTATATTTAGGCCATAACATAGTAGCAACCATACTGGGAAAATGAAAATTTTGTTGTTTGCTTTATAAACTACAGATGGATCCTGAAGTTAGCTAGGTAGCCTTCGAAATGCTCTTACTTTTGTTGTGTAACCAGCTCCAAAAATAGGAGAAAAGAGATATCAACACCTTAGAAATAAGCCACTTCGAGGGGGAAACCTCCGATACGTTACATAAATGAACAATTATTGGATGATAAAAATGAACAAAACCTCCTTTCTATATATAAGAGTCCATGGGGCCATAATGTAATCCTAGTGGGCCACAATGTAATCCTAGCCGACCTAACAATAATAATTTAAGGGCACAATAATAACAAAATGGGGGTTACAAGTGTTCAATAATAACAATAAGGGGGTTACACTAACAATAATAAGGGACTATACTAGTGATATAGGGACCTAACATGCCCCTCTCCTTCAAAAAAGTGTTGTCCTCAACGCTTGAGTAGCTCCGGGTGCTTCTGTATAAAATTCTCATCCTCCCATTTAGAATCTTCAGTGGATAATTTCTTGCACTTGATGAGATACTCTGAAATTGATCAATTCCATAGCTGTCAAGTTCTTGTTTCCATGACCACTTCAAGTTCCAATAAGATTTTTCCTTCCTCATCGAGTTCTGGCAATATTGTTTGACCTGGAAGATTTTCACCTATAACCTTCTTTAAGCATGAAACATGGAAAACTGGATGTACTCGCGAAGAAGCAAGAAGCTCCAATTTGTATGCCATAGAACCAATATTTTGTAACACCTTGTAAGGACCATAGTACTTTGGTGATAATTTATTATCCTTCTTAGCTTGCTTGAGGGACATTTGTTTGTATGGTTGTAGCTATAAAAATACCCAATCTCCTACATCAAAACTTCTCTCGCTGCGATGTTGATTTGCCTGTTGTTTCATTCGATTTTGTGCCAAATTCAGGTTATCCTTTAAGAGTTGGAGAACTTCTTGCTGATGCTCGATGTTATCTTCCACTGCTTGAACCTTCGAATTTTCTCTTAAATATGATGTGATGGATGGTGGATGATATCCATAAAGTGCCATAAATGTGGTCATTTTTGCTGCAGTATGGAAGGAAGTGTTATACCACCATTCAGCGAGAGGTAACCACTTGACCCATTGTGTTTGTTTATCAGATACAAAACAACGAAGATATCCTTCCAAACATTTATTTACTATCTCAGTTTGACCATCATATTAAGGATGATAAGATGAGCTATGAGCTAATTGAGTACCCAAACAAGAAAATAACTCCGTCCAAAAATTTCCAGTAAAAATGGGATCTCTGTCGCTCACAATAACCCTTGGGCTTCCATGTAGCTTTTGAATTCTATCCAAAAATGTAGTAGCAACTGTACTTGCTTTAAATGGATGAGATAATGCACAAAAGTGTGCATACTTGGTAAGTCTATCAACTACCACCATGATGACATTCTTTCCTTCAGACTTAGGTAAACCTGTGATAAAATCCATTGAAATCTCCTCCCAACGCTGACTTGGAATGGATAAAGGTTGTAGAAGTCCCGGGGTCTTAATTGTCTCCACTTTATTCTGCCGGCAAACCAAACATTCCGCCACAAACTTTTGAATATCAGATTTAAGGCCATCCCAAAAAAATTCTTTCTTCACCCTGTGGTAAGTTTTTAAAAATCCTGAGTGTCCTCCTAAAGGAGAAGTGTGCAATTCTAAAAGAATCTTTTGTTTTAGTTGGGAATTCTTACAAAGATATAAGCGATCTTTGTACCATAAGGAATCATTTTTCCAACTAAATGTATCAGATGTACTAGGATCTTGCTGCAACTTTTGAATGAGTGTCCATAAATCTTTGTCCTTCTTCCATTCATCTCTTGCTTCAGTTATCCAATTTGGTTGGATAATAGAAATGGCACAAAGCAATGCTTCCACCTCTTCATTCTTTCTTGAGAGTGCATCTGCAACAACATTAAGCTTTCCTTTTTTGTAGATTATTTCAAAGTCATAACCCAACATCTTTATGACCCATTTTCGCTACTCTTCTGATGATAGTCTTTGTTCCAAAAAGTGTTTAAGACTATCATGATCAGTTTTTACCTTGAACTGTCTTCCCATTAGGTAAGTTCGCCATTTAATTAGTGCATGCAGTATTGCTAACATTTCCTTCTCATAAATAGGTTTCTGTAAATACTTTCCTTTGATTGGACGACTTTCAAAAGCAATGGGTCTTCCTTCCTGCATTAAAACTGCACCAATTCCATTTCCTGAGGCATCACATTCCACAATAAAGGTTTTTGTGAAGTCTGGCATAGCTAAGATCGGTGCTAGGCACATTGCCTCTTTAAGATGTTCAAAGGCCTTAGTTGCTTCAGGAGTCCATGAAAATGCATCTTTCTTCAATAATGTTGTTAGAGGTGCCGCTATTCTCCCATAATTCTTAACAAACTTGCGATAATACCCTGTTAACCCGAGAAATCCTCGCAACTGCTTTATGGTTGTGGGGACTTTCCATTCCTTAATGGCTTTAATTTTGTTAGGGTCTACTTTAACACCCTCGCGAGATACAATATGACCCAGATATTCCACCTCTTGTACTCCAAAGAAACATTTGGATGTTTTTGCATATAATTGTTTCTCCTGCAATAGTTTGAGCACCCTTTCAACATGTTCAACATGATCCTTCCAAGACCTGCTGTAGATTAGTATATCATCAAAAAATACTAGCACAAATTTTCTAAGGAAGGGTTTGGAAATGGAATTCATCAACCCTTGAAATGTAGAAGGTGCATTGGTAAGGCCAAAAGGCATGACCAAAAATTCATAATGACCCTCATGAGTTCGAAATGTTGTTTTCGGAATATCTTCAGTCTTCATTCTAATTTGATAATATCCTGAATGAAGATCCAACTTGGTAAAATAAATTTCTCCATGTAATTCATCCAATAATTCATCAATCACATGAATGGGAAATTTGTCTTTAATGGTGAGCTTATTGACCTCGCTATAATCTGGACACATTCGCCATTATCCATCCTTCTTTTGTACCAAAACTACAGGAGCAGAGAAATAACTTTGACTAGGTTGAATTATACCCGCCTCTAAAATTTCTGCAATCATACGTTCAATTTTGATCTTTTGGAGGTAAGGATATCTATAAGGCCTGATGTTTGGAGGAACACTTCCTGGAATCAAATGAATAGCATGATCATGATCACGAATAGGTGGGATTACTTTGGGATTTTCAAACACCTTGGAATGATTGTCCAAGACTTGTTGGAGATCTGCAGAAATAGATAATTTGATGTCGGAACTTCTAGTGAGCATAATTGTGCAATTACGCCTCGTTTTTCTTTCTTTAGAAGATTTGTCGTGACATTAGAGCTTATTATCCTTCCTGGCTTCCCTTCAATACCCCATAATTCGACTTCCTTTGCTTCTGAAAAAAAATTCAAGAAACGTTCTTTAAAATTAAAAGCTACCGTCCCCAAATATTGTAACCATTATACTCCTAGTACAACATCAACACCTCCCATAGGAATGGAAAGCATTGGACTAGTCAATACATATTCCCCCACGGTTAGCTTAATATTGTGGCATTTTCCAGAGCAATTTATAGTTCCTCCATTTGCAACCATCACTTGACATTCTGGTGCTGGGTATAGGAAACAATTTAATTCCTTGGCTACCTTACAATGAATAAAATTATGGGTGCTACCTGAATCAATCAACACTAATACCTTTTTCTTCTTGATTTGTCCTTCTATCTTGAGAGTTTGAGGAGTGGTAATTCCTGCCAGTGCATTACACGATATGGTCGGATTCATTTCTTCCTCTTCTAGGGCTGGTTCCTCGTGTATATCCTCTTCTTGTTCATTTTCTTCTTCCTCTTCACAATCTATGTAAAATAATTTCTTCTCAGCACACTTATGACCTTTAGTGTATTTTCTATCACAACCGTAGCAAAGCCCTTTTGCTCTTTTTTCTTCCAATTGTTGTGGTGTCAACCTTGTAGGTTGTGGAAATCTAGGCGTAGCAACACTTCCTTCTTTATAGAATTGAGTGGTAGGCTTCCTTGTCACCATTATTTTACATTCAACTTTTCTTGCCAACCTGAATGCCTTCTCCAATGAATCCGGTTCCAAAACATGAACTTCATGTTGGATGTTATCCTTTAAAGTGTCTATGAAGAGATCGATCCTGTGTTCCTCTAGAATATCAGTTACCCTTATATTCAATTTTTGGAAGTCCTCAATGTGCTGCCCCACTAAACCCTTTTGTTTGAGATTGATCAATTGGCTAAAGAAGGTGTTGCTCTTTGTATCCTCATAATGTGCTATCATTTCCCCCGTAAAAATTGACCTAGTGACAATTTTTTTATGGGAGAAAAGCCATCGATACCATACAAATGTATTTTTCTCTAAATGTAAAGTTGCAATGCATACCTTTTGTGTGTTTTTCACATTATGGAGATCAAAATATTGCTCCATCTGTAGTATCCATGTTACAGGATCCTTCCCATCAAATTTCCTCATATCCATTTTTGGAATATGGTGGTTCTTCCCTCCAATAGTAGAGTTTATGAAATCACGATTAACATTTACTTTGTTCTCATCATGAGTTTCCTCTACTATCTTTTTACCATTAGGAAACATTGCTTGTATCAACTTTCCCAAACCTTCGATGTCTACTTTTAGATATTTCTTCATGTTTTCCATGTTGTCTTTCATTTTTTCATCGATCTTAGCTTCCATGTCATCCATCTTAGCTTCCATGCCGACTTGCATGCCATCCATCTTAGCTTCCAAAACATTCATGTTAGCTTCCATGCCTTTCTTCAAACCATCCATCTTAGTTTCCACGCCCTTCTTCAAAACTTCCATTTCATTTTTTGTTGTTCTTTGCGAGAGCAAAATTTGTTGCACTTGCTATTGTAATTTTGATATGTCATGTTGCCATTCTTCGTCTTCATGAGTCATAGTAGAGCCTTCTAAAGGCTTAATGGGTGTTGAATTATTTTTAGGGGCCATTTTAGAATCCAATATTGATATCTATTCTACAATAGGCCCTTGCAATCAATTCAACTTGATTCTTCAAACAAGAATTATGCAATTCGGAAAAAAATACACACCTTTTACTTGCTTTGAGGAGCTCGATATTGAAATTGTATTATCTCTGTGATTTAGGATCCTAAATATCTGAAATTCAGCACTAAAGTCGCCTTCTAAATTCTCTTTTGAATGCCACAGGTCTGACCTGATTTGGATTCTCCAAGACAAAGTTGTGTCCAATCTCCCACAATGACCTAATTATGGACTGGTTCAGTAGAGCGAACTTGTAAAACTTGCCACATGTCACTGTTTCTTCCTTTGTCTCTGAAATTGATAGCCAAGAAACTACAGTCTATGTACTTGCGACCAATTTTTACGGCACTCCAATCCAATGCCCAGAGAGAGAGTGATTGAACGTTTCCCACGATCACCTCTTTGAGATGCAATTCAGGAGCCTGAAAAAGCACTACCTTCCACATATCATATCTCCAAAAATATTGCAAACCAAGCTCTGAAATTTTTTGGCAAATTTTCTTAAGATGTTAGCTTCGTACCATAGGAATTTTAGATTCTGAAACTTCGTAGAAAAAAAATTATAATGCAAATTCCACGATGACCTGTTTAGGAGCCTGAAAACAGACCTAACTTTTATAGATCATATCTCCAAAAATATTGCGAACCAAGCTCTGAAATTTCTAGAAAATATTCCTCAGGATTTTGGCTTCGCACCCTAAAAATTTTATCTTCTGAAACTTCGTAGAAAAAAAGTTATAGTGAAAATTCCACGATGACCTATTTGGAGCAGCGAAACCCTAGAATCCAAACCTCTGATACCAAATGTTGTGTAACCAACTCCAAAAATAGGAGAAAAGAGATATCAACGCCTTAGAAATAAGCAACTTCGAGGGGGAAACCTCCAATAAATTACATAAATGAAAAATTCTTGGATGATACAAATGAACAAAGCCTCCTTTCTATATATAGGAGTCCATGGGGCCATAATGTAATCCTAGTGGGCCACAATGTAATCCTAGCCGACCTAACAATAATAATTTAAGGGCACAATAATAACAAAATGGGGGTTACAAGGGTTCAATAATAATAATAAGGGGCTTACACTAACAATAATAAGGGACTATACTAGTGATATAGGGACCTAACAGCTTTGCATTAGCGAAAGTAGATGAATGCTACTTCAGTCAATCTCTGGTTTAGTTTATGAACTGAACATTTGGTTTCCTCAGTAAAATCTAATCATGTTCAGATTTGATTGTTGATGGTGGACAACAATCAGACATTGCAAGGCTAAAATCATTCACCTGGCGACTCTAAATAAGTTTCAAGTTTAGATCCAAGGACTCCACTGGAGGATGAACCTGACCAACAGAAACATGAAAGGACAATATGGAAGGATTAGGTATTCAAGTTGGAATTTCATCCAAGAAATTTTTTTCTTTGTCATAAATTATTTCTTCTCTTTTCCCTAGAATGTAAAGAAGGCTTTGCAAAGTATACTGTATTTGAGAAAATATCCTCGGACTGCATTTGATTCCTTCCCTTTGAAGATTGTGAATACCAAAGATTTGCATGCTTTTGAGCTTGATCAAGACCTTTCTTCCGAATCTTGTGATGACCATCTTCAAACTAATAAACCTCAAGAGACCAAGACTGATTCTGCATCATTTTTAAATACCCCTATACCTTGTAAAATTCTAGATCGATACAAGCCTCTGATTTTACCTCCTATATCCCATGCTTTCCATAAAAATCATGACCTGTATCTACCAATATTTGATGGTGAACGCGACAACATCACTGCTGAGAGACATGTTCTGAATTTTGAGTATTTTATTGACCTTTTTGAATTTGATGAAGAGGATTTCAGTATTAGTCTTTTTGCTCTTTCTTTGCGAGGAAAAGTCAAGAGTTGGATCAAAACCCTGCCAGATGCGAGCATCTCAGATTTCCGGAAGTTCGTCAAAGTTTGGTGATCAAACAGAACCCTTTCTTGATTATAGAAGAATATAAACAGCTAAAAAGACTGCCAGGGGAGAAAGTACAACAGGTTTTTTCTAGATTTAACCAAGTTTATTATTTGATGCTAGTTAATATAAGACCTCCTCTTGGATCTGCTATCTTGCACTACCCGAGGGCCTTTGATTCAGAAATGGAGTTTCAGCTGAGAGAAAGGATTCTTGCAACACTTGAAGAGATGCATAACAATGCAGTAGATGCAGAGGATCATTTACTGATCCGAAGGGAAAAGTTGAAGGAAGAAGAGATGAAAAACATAAATCCAAAGGAATTGACATCTCTCGAGGTAAAGCTTGACATTTTGGTAAGCGCAATGGAAGATATGATGCAGAGGATCATCATAAGGAATGAGTAAATTTTGAAGCCCATGGCTCGCTGATTGAAGAAGAACAAGTTTCTGATCCAAAACATTTTGTTTCTTATCCCAACTGTCATAGATCTGATAATGATTGTTTTATAGATCATCTTGGAGAAGAGAGAGCTGTTGATATGACATGTATGTTTGATGATGTGTATTATACTGATGATTTGCCTCAGTTTGATCAGTATGATGATGATTATGTTCTCCAAACAAAAGTTAATCTTGCAGACAAATCAACAGCTAGTTTCTGGAAGGAAGAAGTTCACTTTTAGCAGTTCGAATACAATGTTCAGCCATCACATATCAGCTATGGAAATGAGGAGGAGAGCGCAGCAAATTTTAAAGTAAGTGAAGGATCTTTGACTTTTTGTTTTTCTTCGTTTCAGCTCATCAGAGACAATATTCATGCAATCCGAAATCAAATGTCGACAAGTCTTGAGTTGGACCATCTTGAGGGTAATGAAAACCTTGTTCAATACTTCTCATATCTATATCTGTAGCCCCCGAATGCCATTGATTGTCAAGTTGTAGATGAGGACCTGGAAGCTGGCACATATGATCAAATGATGCAAGATGATTTCGTACCATTTTTTTTTGAATCATTTTAGTCTTTGAAGGGTAAATTGCATACTATATGTTCAAATGAGCAGCCTGTAGGAAATCATGTAATCTCATCAGAACTAATAGAAAATGGATTGCATCAGTCTTTTCAAGTTTTTCACAATCCAATAGCTGATGTGTTGGATGATGTCTACAGTCAAAGTCTTTCTCCATTGACTACATGCGATCTTGAAACGTGTGCTGATATAAACTTAATCCGGCAGCCGGTCTCTTTGTCATTTTTAGCAGGAGTCTTGTCACAAAGCTCAAAAAAAAGTTTGCATTCATGGTATGAGGAGAAGAGAAGTAATCCATTGGATGAGCTAAGTCCCAGTGTGCATGAACTTCAATATCCTTATGCAGTGTTTTTGGAGGCGGATAGAGAATCCATATCATTCAACGGATCTGTTTCCAAGTTTTTATGGGAGTTTCCATTTTGTAGTTCTCTCTTGTTGTTCATAAGCGAACACTTGCGGAGAATTCAAACAATATTCGGAATAATTACTTGGTTTCATTGGTTGTTTCATTTCACTTGATCAGGTGATGAATGGAACAATTATAGTAGGTTGTGATGAATAAGTTCAATGATGAGTGTCTTTTTTAGTTTATCAATTTTGTTTTAGTTTTCAGTCTTAGTTTTGAGTCATATTTCGCTCCTAAAATTGAGTCAAGAGTTTGGTTTTGGTTTGTCGAATTTATTGACTCCATAGCCCAATGGACGTAGGCACTGCCTGCTTTCCCAGAGATTTGTAATTCTTGGCACCTCCAAGGAGCTACCATCCCCATTGGAGCCAATGTTAGTGTCGGTATCTTCATCCCTCCGTCAGTGATCAAATTATCTTGTTGCATTTCATATTAGGTGTCTTGCTTAGTCAACTGCATTCCATTAGGAGCATGGATCATCTGATGGTAGTGTCTTGTTGTACATTTTCCCTCATGTATTTTACCTATTGGCCAATTTCCATTCATCAAGATCATCTGTAGTCACTTTTTGTCTTTAAATTTGTAAGAGTCATTTTTAGGGTTTCAGTTTCATTAGGTCTATGTTTTCATCAAAAAGGTCTTCAAAATGTCTAATAATGGTCAATAGGCACATTAGGAGGTTGAATAAAGTTCCAGTACCAATAAATTTCATAATATCATGCTCATAAATGTATTTTTCCTCAAAACCATGTTTTGAGGAAAAACAGAATATTTTAGGTTTTTATGTATAAACTTGATGTAATTTCAATTCTCTCATATGTAAGCAACTTCAGTGGCAACCCTGGTCACCTTGTCAAGCTCCAACAGCTCCATCCCCTACAAGGCAAACAAAAATCAAGTCATTCAGTTCATCAAAAGCATAAATAAAGTAAATTGCCCAAAAAACAGAGTTGAAAAAGTAAGTTACAATAAAAAAATTATAAAAGTGGGTTTTATGAGTGAAAAATCAAAAGATATTGTATACAAACTCATTGTTCATGTTTGAAGACCTCATTTGCATTCAAAGGAGAAAAATTGAGCAAGAGAAGGTCGTAGGCAACAAGCTTGAAGCAAAACCATGCAAATTCAAGGGTGCGACACATTGGGTAAGAGGCACGCCGCATATAAGTGGCACGACGCATTGGGCTAGCCTCCATAGTGTAAAAAATACACTGGCGCAGCGCATTGAGCAGGTGCGGTGCATTGGGTTGGTGGTGCGATGCATAGAGCTACAAGCCCAATTTCACCATAAACTTCCCCAAAATTTCCAAATTTTCTCAAATCTATCGTATGCAAGTAAGTTTTGATTCCTTCCATTGCCATTGAAAATGTTTTTCTTAAAATTTATGATGGTTTAGTGTGATAGAAATCAAACTCTACCTCCTTCTAAATTTTCTAAAAAACAATTGTCTAGGGCCGCATTTGTGTCTTTGCTACCAAGTCCACTCCATCACTCCCTCATTATTTCACTCCTTCATTCATTCTTCACTTTCATCCACTCATTCCCTAATCCCAATATCCCAAACCCTACACTCCCCAAACCCTACTCACATCCCTAAAACTCTTACTCCCATCCCTAACTCTATTCACGCATACATTTTTACACTCTACCCATTTCATTCCTCCACCATATTTTCACACTATTATCCACAAAACCATCCATGTACAACCACATTTTTCAAAACCAAAGGAAAACAATGGAAAGAGACAGTGATCATGCGTATGAGCAAGAGATTGAACATGACCGGGAATCTTGGCTTGAGAGAGCAAAATTTCACTTGGGAAAGGATGGTAGAGAAGGCCAACAACAAGAAAAATATGTTAAGGAACATGGCATACCACTACTTGTCAATAAATATGGTGTGCAAAGCAAGAATCAAGATTTTGAAAGCCAAATTGAAGAAGCCATCGAGGAGGCGAAAAGAGAATGATAAAATTCAGATATTGGCTGAGGATTTGTTGGCCTAACGCAAAATTGTATGAAGAACACTCAGCCCAAATTTCAAAAAATTTGGGACATTTTTTTTCATTTTTGAATTTTTGGGCTAAAACACAGGTTTTTCTGCCCAATGCACCACGCTACCTGGCGTGCGCTTTTGATAGGGGACTCCTTTTGATGCAAACTCAACATTTTTTTATTTTTCATATAAAAATATGCATGCCTACCAATGACCAAAAAATTTTGATAGGTTTTGGGCTTCCAAAAAGGTCAAAAACACCCCAAAAATGACCTTTCTGCCCCTTTTTTGACACACAGGAAGCAGTCTTGTGAGAGCTGAGTTTTGGAGGGGAAAATTGAGGCCAAATTCAAAAATTCCACTTGTGTTGGAAAATAGACAGGTAGACCATTCCAAGAAGCCCACTTGGAGCACATGTGGACACCGAGAATGCCTCCAAAATCAGCTACAAACTAGTGGGACACATAGGGAAAACAGGCACAGCGCATTGGAGGATTTTGCACATTTTTGACCCAAAAACTCTGTTTTTCGCCTAGTTTTTGACAGTTTGACTTTATTACATCTAAATTTCAAACTCATGATGTAATTAAATGTAATTTGATGGATCTTGATGTAATTTTTCTATTTTTTCACTCATAGAAGTAGATTCATTCATCAAAAGGGTAATTTGCAACTGAATGAATCAGTTTCCTAGTTTTTAGAGGCAAGTTGTTCCACTGCCTACTTTCTAGTTCTCAGTTTAGATTTTGTTGGAGAATCTCCTAAACTCATGAGCTCAACCTCTAGAAGCTAGGATGAGTGGTTGTTTTTATATATCTTGTGTTTTTTCAGTCATTATCATGGTTGAACTTTTGGGAATGTTTTGAGCATCATTGTACATTCATCTCTGTAGTTTGGCAAAGGAATAGACCAGGGTTTGCAGCACTCTATGGGATTCATGTGGCATTTTTCTTTGATAGTGTGTTTCTCTCTGTAAACTTAAGTCTACTGGTGTTTTATGTATACCATTTTCTCTCTTGTTTCTTCTTAACTTAAACAAACAAGGATAAAGGTAGAATTCATTAAAATTTGCAGTGCTCTACCTAGGGTTTGTTTAATTTTCTATGTTTTCAGTTGTTTGAAGAGGATCCCTGAAGGTTTCTTGCCCTCTTCAACTCCCCACCTGTCTCAACTCTCCATTTCTTTAAAATTGAAGTGTCAAATCAATTTCCTACCTTGCCCCGTTCAGATCTCTGCAAAACTGAGCCTCATTCCCTAGACCCAAATTTTCCTTTCCTCTTGAGCCAACGAAATATCATTAAATTCAATCAAGACTCTTTTGCATACATACCTAGCCTAAAATAAGTTTTCATTCAAGTCATCTCAGGCCTCATTGATCAGTTTTTTTGTTGAGATTGACAAGGAGAGATCCCTCTCCCGATCTGGTAGGGCTAGCTACCAAGTTAAGCGTGGTTTGATGTTACCCTAGGTTCTGCCTTTCCCAGCCTGAGGTAGATTTAGGCCATAACACTTTCGACTCACACATGAATTTTCACATTACATGGATCACCCTTGGACTTCCACTTTACATTACATTTGTCAAATATTATATTTACATAATCCATAAATGATGTGGCACATGATGACTCATGCCATGAAATTATATGATACTAGTGACATGGACTAAATGGTGCCATTGAAATGTCAAGTAACTCTTTGTTTCTATTTTTTTTGTCTTCATGAGAGATAGAACTTTGTCTTATTTTTCATTTTCCATATTTCTTGAAAGTAAGGAGCGTTGAATATGATGTTTGATCTTCAGCTTCTGTCACAATCTGATGTCCCATTCGTCTCTCTTGATTGATCAACTTGTTTTGCAACTTCAAAGGTGTCTTCTATAAAATTATCCTTCTCCATCTCCTTCATCACCATCCTATCACAATATGACAACATACTAGCAACTCAAATCCACTCATGACAGTACAACATAAGCTAGATAAACCCCTAGTCTAACATTCACCATGACGATCACTCACTAATCTATAACCAAGTGGGACGCTGGGAAATGGACCCATGGATTATATAGTTTCATAGCTCAGGAGATCAAGGCCTAGCACTGAGCCTTGATAATTCATAGGTTTCTATTCATGTCGGGATAGGGTTGTGAACTGCGTAGTTGAGGGACTCAAGAGGTCAAACAGAGGGCTTGAGGCTTGAGGCTTCCCTCTTTGTCATTATAGAGACACCAAGGCCAATGGATTGCATAATTACACAACTCAAGAGCTCAAGGACCAGGCTTGATTTTTGAGATTGTGTTGTGTGTAAAAGAGGTTGGCTCGAGGTCTTGCACAGTTCTGGACCTCAAGGGTTGGGACTAAGCACTCTGACTACGTGGTGAAAATTTTTGTGAACTAGGGGCTTTGCATTGCATATTTCCAAGAGGAAATTATGATTCTTGTGGAATGAGACTATAAATTGTGTAGTTGATGAGGGCTAAGTGATGCTAGGTTTCTGAGTTGGGAATTTTTGGATATTTTGTTAAGTGTGGGATTAGTGAGACCGAAGTGAATAATGATAAGATTTGAGTATGGTCACACACTTAGAATACTTGATGGCACAACATATATCACTCAAAGACACATGAAAAAACATAATTTCCTCAATTCTACGGCATTGCATTGGCTTGCCTCAAGTGTGACACTAAAGATACACTTTGTGACGAAAGTGACAACACTTGTGCGACAATGCTTGAAACTTTGGAAATTAGTGTGATACATGTTTAAATGGTAAGAATAAGTAATTAACACAATATAATCCCTTTAAATAAACCAAAAATTTATTTGTGTGACATGTGAAAATTTCCTTTGCCAGAAGATGATACCTTTATTTTTTCTTAAACGGGACAAGAGCAATTAAAGAAAGCACATGCAATTAATTTCAATACTTGTGACGACAACATACAAAGAAAAAGTAGCCTTTGAAATTTATATGTATGCCAAAATTTTGGAGGGTGTTGTAGTAGTGAAAACTCCACCCAATTTGAGTATCTTAATGGTATGAGAAGGGGATTCATTTGCATAACCTTTTGTTTGTGAGGTTCGATTCCTGATTTAAAAGGAATTCTATGTTGAATGATACTAGTATCATAGGTTTTGAAATCATCATAGGACCGGGAAACGATATCAACATACTCTTTTAACAAGTAAATATACCTCTATTTATATTATTTTCAGATCCCCTTGGACAATTTAAGTATCTTAGGTTGTTGTTATGTACCAGTGTTACAATATTTTATGTCCTCTTCATGCTATTTCTTGGTTGGCCTGACTGCCACGTCAATAGCATTAAGCAATATTTCTAATGGAACTAGCCCCTTAATTATTATATTTTCCTTCAACTGTAGAACTTTCCACCCAGCCATAAACTCTTCGCAAGGCATATGTTGATTAGATCGTTTGATTTAATCCATATCTTCATCTTCCTAGACAATTATATAACTATAAAATTCCACAATCAACTCCATAAATAAATTGATTTGATTTTCATCCTCAAACACCTGCCAATATTTTACATTGTCTGGTATTGAAGGTGTGTCCCTGATCTTGACTTCATATATGACTAGGGGTTTTTTTGGTGGCTTTAAAGTGTTGGTTTATGTTGCTAAGGAATCAACCATTATGTTTTTCTCCCTAGGTAGGTACTAAATGTTAAATTCCAAAACTAAATTCTCAATCTGGTCCCACAATTCATTCGTGTAGGATTTCAACCTAGGATTCTTAGTTTGGCATTCATTTCTATTTTGTTTATAACCATTTCAGAATATCCAGAAATTGTTAAGAATCAATTTTATAATTTTTGATAGCTTTTAATCCCAAAACTAATTATTCATATTCAAAAAATTTATTTTTAGTGTCACACTCTAATTTATATGAGATATGGATGAGGGTACCTCTGGAGAGGTAAACAACACACCTCCTGCATTTCCTTCCTTAGAGTAAGCTCCATCAAAGTATAATTTCCAAACATAATCAAGTTTCATTTTATGTTTACTCACCTCTGTGAGAACTTCCACCTGAGTGTCCTCCATAATTTTATCATCCATTTCCAATAGAAGGCGTGATAGATATTTTTCTTGGCCATGTACTCGAGAATTATTATAACTATCTTATGTAGTGATAATTTTTACAAATATAGATTCTATGTAAAATGTATGTTCTTCTCCACCAAACACTGGAATAGTGGCATATGTGAGATAAATTTTGGTGGATCATCCAAGTGTCATTCCCAATTTATTAAAAAGAAGCATGCCCGATATTGTAGTAATGTTTGCAACCACAATATCCATTGCCACACACTTCACGGGGCATTGAGTTAAATTAACTACCAAGTCCTTGATCATCCCAAGGAATTTTACTTTTTTATAATAAAAGGAGTATAAATATTTCCATGGATTATTTATATGAAGGCCTAACTGTCCATAATAGATAAATGAATTAGATTAGGATAATCCTTTGAATCACGCATACAATTTTGTAATAGAAGATCATGAATCACCAATTTAACATAGAATAGATGGGTGGAAGGGTCTTGCTCCTCTACATGTTGGCTAAAAAAAACCATAGGTGTCTCTCCCTAAAAATTCAAATAGTCTTGTGTTGGGGTAACATGAGACACATCCATGAAATAATTTTTTTTCCTTTTATAAGCAGGTTGTTTCAGCAATTCAGTTAACGAAATATATATCTTCACTTTCTCCATTTTTTTCAGCCTAAAAGCACAAATATTCTTCTCTATTTCCATTGATCAACTCTCTCTTTATTTTATTGAAGCATTGGATTGGGTTGCACAAGTTATTGTTTTGTGTTTGCAGATTTAGGATTAGTATGTGTGGGATTGGAGGTTTCTCCTTTGGTCGTTAGGTAAAAATTAACAGGTTTCTTGACCTTATCATTTTTCTGGGGTGTGTCATATTGGATAGGCTCTTCACCTTGATCTTGTGTATGATATATTTTTGCAGACCTAAATTCATATCTTCTATGCATCTAAACTTATATGAAATATGAAAATTTCTTGCAATAAGAATTTATATCTTATTTATCCAAAGGAGCACCGAGCTCATCTTCCCCTTTTTCTTGTTCTTATATTTCATGCTCCTCTTCTCACAAGAGTTGAATATTAATTTTCCTGAATTTTAAGTCCCTCTTCAATGCCTTCTTTAGAATCATATTATATATACAAGGGAGGTTGCATTTAATCTTATTGGTGATTTATTTCTCTTTGTAGGAGTTGTAACTGAGGTCTCCTATATTTTTGATTGAAGGTTATGTTGGGACCTTATTGTATCTATCTAGGATTGTTTTTTTTCTCCAATTATAACTTCACTAGCTTATCTGAGAGGTTTCTGATCAACTTATTCATCTCATTCCACTTCTTGTCTTGCATCTCTTTTACTTGACCAGAGAAACTGGCCTCCTCTTTTCCCTTCCTCCTTTCACTAGGCTTTATATTTCCCTTCAACTCCCCTGTTGATGGAAAGTTTGGTTCTACCTCCAAAGCATCAGTCTGTATTTGTTCTAGCGTGGTGGATTTCCTTTCTCTTAGAGTAAATCCAAATCTGATTCAAAAGCTCTAGCAAATACCACCTTAGTTGTTGCATGAGGGGTTTAGTCTCAACAAGAAAATTGTTATGCAATTTTATAAATATCCATAGAAATTCATTGACATCTTCATTTTTTTTTTCTTTATTGCATTAAATTCAGTGAGAAATAATCCATGGTTCTTTATATCACCCCATTTATGCGTGCATATGTTTTCTAGTGCCTCCCAAGTTTGGATTGAGTTGTTAAGCAAAGTATTGAACCACTTTCTAGCCTTTATATCCAAAGATTCAACAAATAACTTGATCACCACATCTAGATTCTCAACATTCAAATTTTTTTCAAAAGGACAAAATATTTCTATATGCTTCTGGGTTGTGACATCATCTTACACAATGAATCTAGGTAAAATTTTAAGGTAGTCTTGAGCCATTGCATTCATAGGTTGTTATAAGTTAAAAGGGACATATCTATTGAGAAAAATTCTAGGGACAACCATATTTTTGAAATGATGTTGTAGAAGATACACTATAGGAAATGGGTAGGGGATAGAGTGGATAATAGCTCTTAAGATGGTGAGTGAAATAACTATGGAAGCTTGAGATGTGGTAGGAATGAAAACATCTTTAATTTCTTAAACTTCAAGAAGGTATGCAATGTGAAAGAATCAGAATCGATAGATACTTCCTCAGACATAGGTTTTGAAAAGTGAAAACCAAGTGGGGGAAAATGTTCCTCTAAAATGTCGAAAACCCTGGATGAGGTTTTAGGGGAATTTATCTCATCTTTCTGAGAACTAGAATTTCAATTTTTTGGGGAAAAAACAACTAGATCTAGAGTTTTGGGGGTTCATTCTTTCCATATTATCTTTGAGATAATTCTTTATGGGTTAGAAATAGTAAGGGTTTTCTTTCTAAGAAGTATATGAATAGGTATGAGGCCTCCTAAAATCTAGGATTACACTGTAAAAATCCCCTTAGGTGAGATACCTCAACCCACACTTCCTTTTCTCACTAAAAAAATGAATGAAGAAAAATGAAACCTAGGGAAATATATTCTAATTTATTCCCTAAAAATGGAGCCAAAATATGTTTTGTTTCCTAGAGACAACCTCTAGGTTGAGGAGAGATTAGTGCATAGGACATCTTAATATTTACTAAGGATTTATTCATTGTGATCGAGGATTACACTTAAATTATTGAGTTCTGGTGCAATTACCCTACTTAAAGGAAGATTCAATTTATACATAAAAATAAATCATTCTAAAAATTTAATGTTTAGAATTAGTGGCCTACAGACAAAGAGTTTAGTTTCATTGACTATTGTATTATAGGCGAAGGAAGGAATCCAATGAAATAATTCAAGTGTAGGGGGTTGAATACAAAATTCTGTACAACGTACATCGGTAAAAAGTTAATTTGTACATGGAAATGATGTGAAGAAATCATGGAGCAATTTTAAGTATTCTAACTCAACATATTATAGGTACCATTTTCAATCACATACCATAGGTAAATCTTGAATTGAAAATTGAAATTGATAGTTAGAGTTACAAAATTTCTGAAGAACGAAAAACACATATGAAATGTAAAACAAATATAGAAACATATACTACACATGTCAATGCTTGGAATCACTAGGAATCATATTCATTATTCTTTAAAAATGACATACATCTCATAGGTTCAGAACATGCAAAAATCATGTATAAAATTATAGCCTCCTTGACATAAAATTGAACACTTACTAATGCATCTTTATTCCTTTTTATAGAGACAACCAAAACAAGAACAATTACAAAAATATCTTGGAATACAAAATATATCCAAGCTACTCACATGTGTTAGCTTGCAACTAGCGTAGTTTTTGTAATGATCACATAAGAACTTTATTATCTTATTGAAAATAAAATATTTACAAAAATACAAAAATGACATGAATATGTCATAATTATTGGACCAAAATATCTTCATTATGGACTCCTTTGGCCTCTTGAGGTGGACCCAAGTTCCACTATCCAGATAGGTGGTGGATTGATAAAATGGCCATAATTCTTCAACTATGTTGGGTCTGGTGAGGGAGTATGAATGAGAGTGTTGTAGGATGTCCTTGAATTTTTAAGCTCAGTGTAACTAGGCTTGGTAGTGAACAAATTATTCATCAGCCAGAGTAGTTGAAATTCCATTTGCAGATAATTCATGATAGTTTTGTCATTGAGAATGGTATTATTTTCACATTAAATTCAGCTTCAACTAACAATTTTTCATACTCCTCCCATGGAATTAGGTTCCCTTGAAATCCCTAGTAGCTAGGAAACCATTCAATAGTTGTGTGATCAAAATTCGAAGTAAATGCAACTACCAACTTTGTCAAATCATTTAAAAACTCCTCAGTTGAAGTCTTTGCTGCTTATCTCTAGATTATTTAAGTAATCTCAATAATTTCCCCTATTATATCTATGATATCAATGGATCTCAAGTCATTGGTTGATTTTTTATTTTGCTACCTAATGAGTTTTTCTACAGTCTTGACACTTTTAGCATCCTAATTATTTGGTGACTGGATGAAAAAATTAGTATTATTCACTACAGCTATTTGTTCTAAAACTAAATCCATATGCTACTATTAAGTCTCCATTTTGCCCATTTTTCATAGCCTTCCCAAGCCTTACCTCTCCTTTTTTTGAACTCCTTCTGCACTTAATTATGTTTATTTCGGCTATATTGTGTAGTTTTGGATACAAGGGTACTATAAGAGTAAGGTATGTCAAATTAACATAATAAGTGTCATTTTTCCTTAGTATTAAATTATTCTTTGATCTAGCTATATCTTTACTAAGATACCACTCCCAATGATCTAGAAATTATGTGTAGATTTTCTTTGATTCAAAGTAGCTCTACAAAAACTTGAAGACAGCTTGTGCAACCACATTTCCTGCACTAGCTCTAGATTCCCTGTAGCAAATCCGAATTTCCTGCAGCAGTTCCAAATTTCCTGCAGAAGCCTTGATTTCCTCCAGCCATTGATTTCCTGCAGCGACATCAACAGTTGACTATGTTCTACTTATTGGCAGATCCATAAAGGACATTGGTTTTGTGGGGAATTCGTTGCACATGAGGGATATCCTATTGGATGCTTGGAGCCTCCTTTTGAAACAACCTGAACTTATAGATTTCTTCTCGTGACCAGATTTCCTGCAGCTTAAGATATGTAACAGAAATAGTCTAATCCATGCCTTCAGTCATGGATTAGACTCAAAAGAAGCTAAATTCAATAATTTAGACCTTTATTTTTGAATGATATCTTAAATTATTCATTCGAGCCAAATATGGGCTTTAGAGATTTTATAAAAGCAAATGTATTTCATATTGTAAGGGGATGATGGGTTGGAATTTTGACTGATAGGAAATATATCAGACTGTAATTGGTTGTATATTTTCATTTTAATAAAATATATTATGTTTTGTCTACTTTCTTGAGCAAACTCTTCGAGTTTTAAATGGGTTATGAGTGAGGGAGGGCCCCCTTCGCTCAAAACTCTTGTAGCACAATGTGTGTGTGTTTAATTATTTTTATTCATCAATAATTATTTTACACAGCTAATGCATTATTTCTATAGTTTCAACAACAAATTGTTAATTGATTAAACGATTTATTTTGTTATGTTAATGTGTTAATTTCATTTGATCAAATCTTGGATTTATGATTGTCTATGTTCGTTTCCTGATTGTTGTAATTTTATCTTTTATTTTTTCATGGTCAATATTAGCAAACTGAGAGATGTAGAGGGATGTTATATTCCACTCCATAGCTTTTGATGTTAAGTATTGATATAGGAAAGAGGCATTAGTTTGTGTGTGTATGAATAGTTTATTTATTAACACTTGCAGTAATCAACCTGCATATATTTTGTACAGTATCTCACAAGCTTACCTACCCTTGGTTGAGAATTTATGATTGGAAAATTATAAGTGTATAATTTGACTCAACATTTTGGCACTGTTGTCGGGGAGGTGCTAAGGGATGTTGCTGAAAGTGTTTTATTTTGGCTATGTTGATTTTGTTTTTTTTGTAGGACTCTGGGATTCAAAGTGATAAGAAGAAGGGCATAGCCCACACACCCACATAGGTATGAAATTCACCAAATTCTTGTCCTGATTGTTTGGTAAATAGAGATTTTTTTTTATTTTTTTATGTGATAGATGAATAGGGTCCAATTTTTTCAAATGTTTTTTTGTGGTGGTGTGAGCACCACTTCATTTACTAATACACTATCTAGAACAAGGATTTCTACAAGGAAGAAGGCAACAAAGAAATAAGAATCCAAACAGGAGGTCTGTAGTACTGAATAAGTTAATAATTCCACAGCAGAATCCTCTGTTGGAAAATCTTCTATTGCTTCCGATCTCGAGTCTCCCTTTACAAGAAAGACGACATCACTAATTAGTGGTCCGCTTGAGGAGGAATTCCTCGTGAATCCTGTCATAGAACCATAGCTCCATACCATCGATTCTAAAGAATATATAGCTTTCCAAGGTCCCACATTTTCTTGCACTCATACGGCTCATCTAGAAGGCATTGATGACAATGAGGAGGAACTAGTCACATTTGAATTTCCTATTAAGGAGACTATTGGAGCTACTTAGATGAAAAACATTCAACCCCCAACCTTGCCTAACTTTCATGGTGCCTCTAGTGAAGTCCCTGATGCCTTCCTATTTGAATTCGATGTACTGTGCAGAAGCTATGACTATTCTTCCAATGCCCAAAAGCTAAAGTTATTTACTGCTACATTGAAGGATGCAACTCTCGGGTGGTTTATGGGGTTGGCATAAAACTCCATCAAAACTTGGGATGCAATGAAGAAGGTGTTCCTAAAAATGTGCCAAGACTATTGTAAGACTAGGGATCTCAGGGAAGAAATATTTGGCATGACATAGAAGGAAGGGGAGAGCCTTGAATATTTGGTGGAAAGATTCCAATATAACTTACAATTATCTAAGATGAATCAATTGGATCAAGAGACCAATATAACAATTCTTCTTAAGGCAATCAGATAAGAGTATCTAGAGGTCTTAAATTTAATGGGGGCAGGTGATGTATAAAATCTAAGCTATGGTGATGTGTGTGAGCTTTGTAGAAGATATTACAGAGAAAATTCCAAGGTTGGAGGAGGGTCAAGAGACACTTCTTCTAGGCTTGTTAAATCATTTTCCGGAGCTAGAGTAACCCAAGATAAAATGTGTAATTTATTTGAAAATTTTAAAACTAATATTCTTAGGACTTTTTCTTCCCAATTAGATGTTTTTCAGGCTAAGAAGAAACAAGAAAAATAGGATGAACTGGAGAAAGCCTTGGCTGTGTTTTGCTCCAAATCCAGGAAGAAACATGCTCTAAGGGAATGCCCTGCTAACAGTATAGAGGTATGTTGAATTTGTGAAGATGAGAATTCCATTTATAAATTTCCTTCTCTGTTTGAAACCAAAGAACCATATATGGAATATCAAGAAGTTGTTAATGCACTTTATGTAATGGCACCTCAAAAACCATGGCAAGCACATCCCGCAGGTATGTCACGATCACATTTTCAATTTCTTTATGCTAAAAATCATATGTGGAATATTGAAATTCCCTAGAAGCCTTGGCCCCCTCAGCAACCTTGGTAGGGGAACTATTCTTACGTTGCTACATAAAGTTTCCCAACACAAAAATTTTATCCTCCGCAGCCCACACCACAACAAATGATACAACTGAAACAACAACTCCAATTGACTGCCCCACCAAATCAACCTTGTCCCACTCATCTCCCTTCTCAGCCAGTGTCTAACACCAACAATAACACCATCCAATCCAATAAAAAAATTGGATTTGTTGCTTATCCCACTTTTCCTACCTATTGTATTGCAGTGCATCTACTACAGGAAATTTTTGTTTCTGTGCTGCAAGAATTCCCCGTGTTACTACATGAAATCTCTCTTCCTACGCCGTAGGAATTCTTTGTGCCACTGTAGGAATTCCCAATCCCACTGCAAGAAATTATAATTATATTGGGAAAAGTAGTGACTCGGCCAAAAATAATTGAAGATATTGGAAAGGAAGATAGCCTGGAAATATCTGAAGATGAAGCCACACCTGAACCAGCAAAATCATCTAGGCCACAAGAATCTACCTCATCCCATACATTTCAGCCTCCTTTTCCAGAGAGGTTGGAAGTGGAAATAAAAACAAAACAACCCGAGTTCAATCTTGTGTCTGAATTGAGAAATATGAGCATTAAAATCCCATTGCTGTAAGAAATGAAGTATATCCCAATATATGCCAAAATAGTGAAGGAACTATGTACCAAGAAACCAGGAAGACAAAAGAAAGAACCCTCCACAATTCAATTAGGTGGAAAGCTTGCAAGTTTAATGTCCACCAGATTTTCTACTGAAAAATATGTCGACCCAGGAATCCCCATGGATACCACCTTTATCAATGGGTATCCCATAAAGAATACTTTGATTTATTTAGGTGCAACCATTAATGTGATGACTATGGAGACTTTATCTCATATAGGATCCTTTCACTTATTACCCACTCCTACCATGTTATAATTAGTAGATAATTATACGGTTAAGCCAGAGGGGGTATTAGAAGACATTGTCATCTCATTAGATTCTTGATGTTAGTATGAATATTAATTCCAAGTGTACGAAAAAATAACACTTTATTTGTGCATAAAAAACAACCCTAACAACAAAGATGGCTGCAAATATCCTCATATATGTAGTTAGGTGATCAAGATAAATGCTGCAAAAATCTAGATCTATGCATTAGAAGACAATAAGCAGTGGAAAAAACAAGGTTTACTCCATGCATCCAATAGACAAGACAAGAATATGTTGAATGAATTTTGTATTAGTGGCACCTGGGAGGAAAAAAAAAAGGGTGTTACTAGTTCTCCTCAATGGGATGGGTTCTTGTAAGTTGTCAGCACTTCAAATCTAAAACTCCTCTCTCCTAACGGTGTAGAAAACACGAACAAAAAATGGTAGCAAAATATGACTATGATGGTGGATCAATATTCAGACCAAAAGAATAGATCCAGAGTGATCTTTAGGCAAAAAAATTTGGTAAATGAATGGGAAAACCCTTCTTTTTATAACAAAATATTGAGTTAGTCTAGATATTGGTGCATAGTTAAAATATTATTAACCAAATCAACATCTAATGTTTATGGAATATTTATTATATTTGTTGGAGGGAAAAGGAATTTGACTTGGGTCAAATCCCCTTATTTGTAAATAACAAATAAATAAATTATTTATTTATCATTTTAAGGATGTTGTTGAGTAATAATCAAATAAATGATGATTTATTTAATTATTTAAGGGTGATTTACTCATATTCAACAAAGAATATTATTTAAATAAGGTTTAAATAATTATTCTTAGGAAATAATAAGATAAATAATGATTTATTTAATATTTCCTCATGGGGCTTCCTATTTAGACCATAAACAACTTAATAAAGGTGGTTTACCAAGTTACTTTCATAGTGAAAGCAATTTTACTTAGTGTGAAATTAGTCTTACATGGTGTACTTAGGTCTATCTAATGATAATAGTTTAGATGACCAAAAAATGGTGTAACAGATTGCCCCCAGCGTGTGAGCGTTAGGAGATAATCGTATGACTGAAGTACATTGTAATAACTCAATCACTAGACACTAAAGGGGAAGTCAAAGAGAGAGAAGTATAAGGTAGACCAAAGTGTTGAAAGGACTAGACCCTAAGGAGGCGAGACTTACAGGTGCGACAAGTCTCTTTTATGAGTGAGTACCTATGCTATAGGCAGTAAGGGAGGCATACCTATGCCCACTGAGACAAAGTACAAAGAATAAGGCATCCAGTAAACAAGGGAATGAACAATATATTACTTGTTGGCATAAACATGAGCCACATAAACAACATGATAATGAATACCACATACATATTGTGCTTGGGATAATAGCCAGGACTTGTACAATAATATCTGAGTACATGAGATATAAATACAATGCACATGCCCCTGTAAATAGGAAATGTCTCTGAAAATATGACTAATACATGCAATCAAAAAGGCATTGCAAGTGGCTAAGGCCGACATCATCAAATCTATGGAGCTGCATCGAAGGCTGCAAGGAAGAGGTGATCCGGGCATGTGGGGGGATACCTGTAGGGTTTCCCCCTCATGACGGCTGAGACATCTCACACACACCCAGGAATCACTGATATCAGCTGTTGCATCACTCTACCATCAAGCATATGGATCTCGATCATTCGGAAAGGAGCTGGAGCTGAGAAAAAATCAAGTCAAAGGGAAATAAGGAGTCCCTTTGCCTGATCCAAGGCACCGAACAAGAGTGGAAGTTGGAACCAAGGTACACCACCCTCTAGACCTGTCTTCTAGAATGAATGAGCTAATGTCAATAGATTGAGGTCCGCCATAGGTGAGGAAATAAGGGATCCTCAACTAAGGCACGAGAGAAAATAGTAGAGCGAATAACAGACTCACACCAATGATGATGATGAAATGGGGGGTACTGAGTAGCGGATGGACGACTTCCCTTGTTAGAGCATAAACGGCATGGATGACCTAGTAGCAACTAACATAATATTGTGAGGGATATGGGACAGTGGGGCTGGAGGCCATAATGTGTGACACGAGAGAGGGACCAAGCAATGAAGGATGGAGGAATATAGAGGGAGACAAAGGGACTCGGGATAGACTCCATGAATGCAATGATGACTCAAATCGATGCTCTAAACAAGGGTGACTTGATGGTGCTACCACACATAAAAGTTCTAATGGTGACCATAAAAAACATGAGTACATAGTGGTTACTCATGAAGAAAATCGACACAAGCATGGACAAGTATGGAGGAAAAGTGGTGCCACCAAGTACAAGTGTTGCAAGTGAAGAAATTCAATTTTGGGGAGTAGTGAAGTGACACTTCATGGAAATTTTTTGTCTTGGTGAAGTATCAAATCATAAAAATCATGAGTTGGCTACCTAAAGAAAATAAAACATGCATTTCCGGAAGGAAATGCTGAGGGTAATATCTCTTTGGATAGAGTGCATTGCAAGGATTGGGAAGGCGATGGCATTTGAAGTCCTCAAATAAATATGCCCCCTTACCTAAATCCTTACTGATGATGTAAGGTCCTAGCCATAATGATTCAAACTTCTCGTTACCAAGGACATCATGGGCCTGGACATAAACCAGAACAAGATCACATTCGTGAAAAGTACGAGGGTGGACTTTTCGATCATATTGAGCTTTGGTGTGTTTCTTAGCCACCTCAATGGTTTGAAATTCAACATAATGGTCTTCATAAGCACACTCAAACATGATAAGTCATTGTTATAAATGTTGTGTTTCAGGGATAAGTTCGACGGCTAGATGAAGGGAAGGGATTTCACACTCAATCGGTAAGACTGCCTCCTCTCCAAAAACAAGGTGGAAAGGAGTAAACCCGGTGGCGGTTTTAACAGAAGTTCTATAGGCCCACAAAGCAGGGAAGAGCATAAGGTGCATTTGGTTTTTTGCTTATCCACCATCCGTTGAAGCATGGATTTAATGATTTTATTGACTGCTTCAACTTGGCCATTACCTTGGGGGTAATAAGAGGAGGAATATTGGTGCTCAAATCCCAATAGTGAGGATAGCTCACGCAATATCTCATATTCAAAATCTCAGCCATGGTTAGAGACCAATTTTTTTGGAACTTTGAATTGTGCAATCACATGGTTAAAGAAAACGAGGGTTGTAGTAGCTGTCGTGTTGTTAAATGTTGGCATGGCCTCAACCCATTTGGTGAAATAATCAACCGCCATGATGATATACTTATGGTTTCCAGTCGGTGACCGTCGACACTCCATAAATTCTATGGCCCACTTACAGAAGGGACTAGCTGAGATGACATGATGGAGGGGAGCCAAAGGAGTTTGTGCCTTAGGGGGGAATTTTTGGCAATTGGGGCAGTGTTTGACTGCCTCAATGCAATCACCAAAGAGAGAAGGCCAAAATTACCTAGCGTGCATGATTTTCTGGGTAGTGGCCAAACCAGAGTGTTGGCCACCACAAGCGCCGCTATGAAAGGCATTGAGGACTTTCTCTGCTTCAGTGTGTGAGACAACTAAGAAGGACAAAATCTACACCGCGATGATAAAGGTCGTCACCGATAAGAAGGTAGCGAGGGGCCTAGTGTTGGATACATCGTTGAGCTTCATGGTCAAGATGGATGGCGAACTTTTGGGTTCGAAAATGAGTGAGGATGTCCCCATACCAAAGGTCATCAGTGGTAATGGAAAATAAATGTTCATCGGGGAAGTTATCGTCAACTGGAGGATACTGCTTACCTATAAGTAGTTCAGAAATGACTTCAGCGAGGGCTAAACCTTTCTTACTTTTTGGTGTGAAAAATTCAAGATCAAATTCATGGAGGATCATGATCCAACGAGCATACTTCCAATTGATTATTCAACGACTCAATAGGAAGGCCATAGGGTTGGAATTTTCCATGACCTTGGTGGAACGCGTGAGGATGTACTGACGAATTTTCTGGATTGATAACACGACAGCCAGTGCTAATTTATCTTCGTGTGAGTATTGAGTAGGATAGAAGATGTCCTACTAGGTTCTTACTGACATAATATATAGAATTTTCAATTGCATTGTCATCTTCTTGAATAAGGACTCCAGCGAACGAGTAGGTGGAAGCGAAGATATACAGGATGAAATCCCTATCAAAGTCAGCGGGACATATCAAGGGAGCAGATGTGAGAGCATGATTCATGGCATCAAAAGAATTTTGAGCATAGGCATCCCATACAAAAGAAATATTAGAGCGGAGGTGTCTAAGGAACCCATGCGCAGTGGTGGCATAGTCAGGTACGAACCGACGAAGGAAATTAGCTTTGCCTTGGAGGCTTTGTAACTAGTGTAAAGTACGGGGAATAGGAAGCTCAAGGATGGCTTAAAATTTCAATGGGTCAAGCGCGATACCATATTTAGACACAATGAAGCCTATAAGATGACCGAAAGGTACACAAAAGACACACTTTAGTGGGTTGAGGCCGATATTATACTTGCGACATCGGAGAAGGATGGTATGCAGATCGTGGAGGTGTTATGCCTGATGTTTAGAACGCGAAGTGAGGTCATCTAAATAAGAAAGGATAATATGAGCCAAGTCATGGAAACAGTAATACATAGCCTGCTGAAAAGTGGCTCCTATGTTTTTAGGGCCGAATGGCATGAATCGATAGGCAAAGGTTCCCCAAGGACTAATGAATGCAGTTTTAATTTGATCAACATGATGGATAAAAATTTGGTTGAACCCAAAGAAACCATCCATAAAGGATAGAACCTCGTGCCCCACACACTCATCAATGATATGGTCAATGAATGGTGTGCAGAAGTTATCTTTGGGACAAGCTTTGTTCAGATCACAAAAGTCAGTGTAGACACGAATGGTGGCTTGTTTCTTGAGAACAAGAACTAGATTGGACACCCAAGTGGTGTATTCAATGGGATAGATAAAACTAGCTTGTTGAGCTTATCGATTACAGCTTTGAAAACTTCTCTTATGGAAGGATTAATGGGTCTCAACTTTTGATGGATAGGATTTGCATCAGGCCATGTATCGATATGGTGTTCGACAATGGCCAGATCTAGTCCAAGCATTTCTGAATAGGACTAGGCGAAAATATCACGAAGTTATTTGAATAGCTTGGTGTAAGCCTCAACTTCTTCTGGGGTGTAATGGGTGCCTAAGGTGATATTTTATTCTATCTGTGGTTTGTTAGAAATTTCAATTTTAATGGTAGGAGATATATTGGCCATATTTCCCTCTTTGAAAGCATCAGGTGCAAGGATGGGATTTCTAAACCAATCAACCTCATCAGGAATGAAGTATTTACTTTCCATAGAATATTGGTCATGGGACTGCTATGGAAGGAAGTATGCACAGTGGTACATATCATCCCATGGAAAGTCAGGTTCAGTCATAGCTTCCATAATTTCTTCATCGGAATGGAAGATGGGGTGACTGGAGGAAGAGAGACCTCCTGACGCGGTAGAACTACCTAACTCACCATCATGTGAAGAAAGGATCACATGCACAACGTCATGGGGGATGACAAAAGAGTAAACAGATAAAGGATCTACCGATGTTTAGCCCAGGGTGATCGGTGAAGGGAGGTCAGGCGAAACATCAGGGGAAGTCTCCAAGGGGACTTCTACCAAGGGTCTCATGGATGATGATAGGTAGAAAATGTGTGTCGAAGGCTCCATCGTCTTAACATCAGGAGGTGAAATATCAATAGGAATAGGAAGATCCTTTGGTTTTGCTGGAGCAGAACTCGTAGCCAAGTGAGAGGTGGACTTTTCATGCTTGGCCTTGAATTGGTAGAACACTTCCAAAGAGGAGCGATACTCTTCAAGACGGGGAAAGAGGTGAATGTAATGGCCATGGAAATTGCACAAAGCATAGGGATGATTGGTGTGCAAGGTTTTTATTTTAGAGACTGAATTAGTTATAGCGACATAAACCTCAGGGATATCAGACTCCAGAAACGTCTCATTGACCATGGACTTAAGGTGAGGAAACTCTAGACAAGTGTGGGTGGCATGACCAACAACATCACACAAAGCACACTGGATAGTGCATTTTGGTGGCTGAGGAGGGGCAAGATTTATCGGAGTGGTCTTGTCTTTGGTTGCCCCCATGCGAGCTTTTCCCTTCTTACCTAAAGTGGTTGCAACAATAGGTGGTTCCTGTTGAGGTGGTTGAGGCACTGTTGCAGCGGGAGAAGTCATGGGTACTAGTTGAACCAGGGTCAAAACAAGATAAGGTTTAGTTTGACCTGGCGGGGAAGCGGCTGGAGGATCAAGTTACCAGAAAGGAATCCCAAGGGTCAAGTTATGACGAGAGAGGGTGTCCATGATAGGTGCAATATAAAATCCTGGTGGGGCAGCTAGGAATCGTATCTGACCGGAGGGGTAATGGCTAGGCGGGATGGTTCCGAAATGGTTAAGGCCTGGAGGAACTATTCCAGCAAGGTAAATAGGCTAATGAGTACCAGCTAAAAGGCCAGGGGAGGAGGTCCAAAAGTCTAAATCGAAGGGCTACGAGTAGGCTGCAGAGGGCGAGGAGGCTGCTGACTAGCCAAGGCGGGTCGTTTTAGGGCAGCCCGAGACGATTGCATCATGCAAACATTCGATGAGCTAGGATTAGAGATAGGAGGAGGAAGATTAGGGAATGTACCAAGCAATGAGGAATATTTGTAGACTCTGGGTGAAAAACTAGTCAAAGGATCAATGGTTTAGTTGTTGGCCACCGTAGAGATAGTGGACTCAGTGGAAGTCTGAGACTTCAGTTCATAATATGTCAACCAATCAATGGTGACTATATTTCCATTACGAGGGAAGGAAATCTTACGGTGGACCGTGAAAGGGACAAAAACATCACATAATTTTAGCTACGACCCAATATAATGTTTTAATCTAAGGAGGCATCTATGACTTCTATGTCAACACAAACAATCTTTCCCGCAAGAGTAATAGGAAAATTACGGAATAAGCCAATGGGCTGGGAAGCCTGGCCATCCCACGCTTGGAGAGTGATCATGGAAGGAGCCAAGTAAGGTGATCCAATTTTCTTCCAAACTAAAGTGGACATCACACAAGTGGATGCCCCCTCATCAATAATGCATTGAGAAACGTTAGCGTTCTCGAACTTGACTGGGATTTGGAAGGCGATGGAAGTAGGGAGAGGAGGATGTTCTGACTGGTCAACATCAAATACAATCAATCGATTGTTGGAATTATTTACAACGCCCATGGAAAATAGTAGAGATCTTCGTTGTGAAGGGCATGACTATAGGAATTCCAGTGTTGAAATGGCTGCAAGGGATTGTGCCAAATCATCTACTATGCTATATGAATAGGCAACTTTTCCAGAATGGGAATTCGGCGTAGTGGTCCCTTAGGGATCTTGGTATGAACCTCCGCCTTGGGCTGAGGGATCTGTAAGGGACCATTAGGTGTTGAAAGAGGCTCTGTAGAGATCGAAGGAGGTGTCTCGGGGACAGATGTAGTGGGAGGCTTGTTGTACTGATGGGACCAAGTCTGAATATTGATGTGTCTGGTTAGAGGTTGATCAGATTTCATCATGAGAATCTCGTAATGGTAGGTACCAGATGGAAGAGATTGAGTGGCCACCTGACCTTTAGGTGGTTGGGTAGTGACAAATCCTTGCTGAGGGAAAGGAATAATATGCACAATCGGTTGACTAGCTGCAGGACTGGGAGGGATGGAAGGGACATCTTGTTGTCCTCTTAATGTTGCTTGAGACTCCCACAACTATCGCCTCTATGGAAAAAGAGGAAAATCATCCGTGTAATGACCATAAACACCACAACAAGAATAGGGCTTGTTCGTGTGAACAGGCCTGTCCTGCTTGGGTTAAGTGCCCTGTTGTTGGTTCGTAGTGTAAGGACGATTACCTTGATTAGGTCCAAGATTACTAGGGGAAACTTTATTTTGAGTTCCTTTCCTCTTATTTTTTGAGGGAGGAGGATTAGTTGCACCCTACTGTGCATACACCTGCCCCTGAGGGGGTAGTGGTTGCTATTGCGGGGGTTGAGAAGGCAAGGGAGGAGGAGGTGCTAATGTTGGAGGAGCTCGAGCACCAGGATGTGGATATGGATAATAAGGAGGTTGGGTAGCAGTGTGGTAAATAGGAGGTTGGGAAAAAATAGGAGGCATTCTGTATCCTGGATACATGCTACCGGGAGGGGGAAAAGTGCAGGAGGTGCTGGCCCCCCCTGAGGAAAACCATAGCCCATGGGAGGTTTAGCATATGGATTAGAGAGAGCTCCAACGATTCCGTCGGTGGTGTGAGGTGCCCCCGGTGTGTTGGCACCACCGGGTTTGGGAAGATCAGGTAGAACGGTATAAACATAACCCGACTGAGTGTAGATCAGGTCATATTTTAAAGAAATTTGGAGAGTGGCTTCTTTGGTTTGAGGAAAGTGTGATGCAACATATTTTCCAATAGGTGGAAAAATAGATCTAAGGAACCAGTCCATGTAGACACGGTCTTCGAAGGTAGGAGCTTGACATAGGCTCTTTCTTCTCTGCCATTCCTTGACATGGTTGGATAGGAGGGTTACAGATGATTTACTGAAAGAAGTTTAGAGTTTGGTACCAGTGTCATAACGAAGGGGAAGCTATAAGTAATACAAAAAATCCTAGGCAATAGTTGCAAAGGTGGTATGAGAGGAAGGGTCTTGATCAACATACCACTTAGAAGCTTCTCCTATAAGCGTACGTTGGAACAACCGAAGATAGACAGAGTCATAGGTAATGGAGTTAGACAAACACCACATGTGGAAAGATTGAACATGATTTGTAGGATCTTCTCTAGCAAGGCCTTCAAACTTTGGGATGTCGAAAGGGAGCTTCGTCAGCATAGCAGGCCAACTAGCATCAAGGTGTATAGGGTCATTTATCGACTGGTCAAAATTGGGGAGGCTGAGGCCTACCATGAAGGGGAGAAAGGGAACAATCAAGGTAGTGTCCGTTGCAGTCCCACTAGTGGTATTTCCAACATGAGGGCCAGGGTTACCACCAACATTAGGTCTTGCAACAGACATGGTGAAGGTGTCAAGGGGAGAACCAAAGGAGGAATGAGAAGGAGAACCCAAAGGACCAAAATAAGAGTTGGTGTGTGGACTCGGTGGAGGAATAACTCAAATCCTACATGGATGAGTAAGTCTTCCTACCAGAAACTGAGGATGAAGGCCAAGAAGTGTCTGGGATAAATGCCACGGTGACGCAATGATGACGACACAAACATGAAAGAAAGGAAAAAGAGACCGACAAGGGCAGGTAGGGGTAGGATCAACTAATTACAATGCTGAAACAAGGGCAGAGAGGTGTAGGATCAATTGATTTCAATGTTTTAGAGTCTTTTCTTGGCAATGTTAACCAAGCCCTTTTTCTCTTAGGGTGTGTGTGTAAAGTGTGTAAATTTTAATTTTTAAACCCAGATGTTTGTAGAGAAAAATTAAAACTGTGTTGTATAGCTGTAAATATACCTACAAATGACAGTATATAGGCCTGCAAAAATAGATAATAAACAACTAATAATACAATAATCTAAATCCAAGGAGGCGGGTCTCTCGACAGCTAGTCTATAGGTGAGTAAAAAAACAACTAATCAAATCACACTAAAAAAACCATTAGATCTAAGGTCACGAGGGACAGGGATCTAAAGGGAAAAATCTATTGGAAATTGGTGCTGAAAACAACAACAAATCAAAGGAAAAATTGCTCTAAAAAGAGGTGGTGAAAGGCTATCTCCTAGAGCGAAATGGAGTGAACCCTAGAGGAAAACCCAAAAAAAGCTAAATGAGGTGATTTGGGTGCATAACAAGACAATCTGAAGCATATTTGAAGGTGAGGTATTAGATCTAAAAAATGGCTGAAAACTCTGAAATTTCAGACAACTTGCGACAACAAAAAAAACTCTTCCACAAAGAGTGGAGGGTACTGAAGCCCTAGGGGGGGCTAGGTTCCCACTTATTTAAGAAAAACAGGATAAGTACAGGTGAAAAAATGGTGGAGATAGAGGTCAAACAACCCTGAACAAAGGCTCAGACAAACCCAGAAAACTTTCAGAAAAAATCCTGCAAAAAGTCCAAGTCGCAGTTTCTGACCTGTTTTCAGCAGAGGTGGCAATTTTTTGGGTTGATTCCCTCTTCCTAAAGCTCCAAGTCACAGGTTTTGGGCCAAAAAATGCTACCTTCACTTCTGGCACTCTTAGCAGCATATTTCAGAAAAAAATTGTCGTCTCAGTTGTGCCTGATGTCTGTCACCTGCACAATAGGTCCGAAAACACGCGGAAGTTAGAATTTTTATCATTTTAGGGTTTTATAGGTTAAAAAAACATCAAGAAAAGTAAAGAGAAGAGGCTGAAGAGAAATCCTAGGGTTTTAAGTAGTTGGATATGCAAGGATCAAAAAAATGATAGAGGTCATAATCGTAAACCCATGTGGATTCGCCAGTTGTTAGTATGAATCTTAATTCCAAGCGTACAAAAAAAGACCACTTTAGCTATGCATAACAAACAACCCTAACAACAAAGATGGCTACCAATATCCTCAAATATGTCATTAGGTGATCTAGGTAAATGCTGCAAAAATATAGATCTATGCATTAGAATACATTAAGCAGTAGAACAAAAAATATTTACTCCATGCATCTAATAGACAATACAAGAATATGTTGAATGAATTTTGTATTAATGGCACCTAGGAGGAAAACAGAGAAGGGTGTTAGTAGTTCTCCTCAATGGGATGGGTTGTTATAAGTCTTCAACACTTCAGATCTAAAACTCCTCTCCCTTGATGGTGTAGAAAACCCACACAAAAAATGGTAGCAAAATATGACTATGATGGTGGATCAATAGTCAGACCAAAAGTATAGATCCAGAGTGATCTTTAGGAAAAAAAAGGTGGTAGATGAATGGGGAAACCGTTATATTTATAACAAAATATTGAGTTAGTCTAGATATTGGTGCATAATTAAAATATTATTAACTAAATCAAGATCCAACTTATATGGAATATTTTATTATATTTGATGGAGGGAAAAGGAATTTGACATGGGTCAAATCCCCTTATTTGTAAATAATAAATAAATAAATTATTTATTTATCATTTTAAGGATGTGGTTGAGTAATAATCAAATAAATAATGATTTATTTAATTATTTAAGGGTGATTTAGTCATATTCAACAAAGAATATTATTTAAATAAGGTTTAAATAATTATTCTTAGGAAATAATAAGATAAATAATGATTTATCTAGTTAATTTCCCTATTTTGGGTTAAATATAACCAGGAATATTAATTAAATTTTTGTTTAACTAATTATTCCGTGAGGAAAATAAAACAAATGTAGATTTATTTAATATTTCCTCATGGGGTTTCCTGTTTAGACCATAAACAACTTAATAAAGGTGGTTTACTAAGTTATTTTCATAGTGAAAGCAATTTTACTTAGGGTAAAATTGGTCTTACATGGTGTACTTGGGTTTATCTAATAATAATAGATTAGATGACCAAAAAATGGTGTAACACATGGGAGTACCCTGTAGAATTTTATATTCTTCAACCTAAAACCAACTTCGGAGGGCATCCATTGATCTTGGGGAGGCCATTGTTAGCCACGGTTGATGCCTACAAAGGTTGTAGATTTGGAAACATGACCATCACTCATGGGGCTAAAACAAAGCACACCAATTTGTATCCCCCCTCTAAACATTCTTGAGATCGGAGAATACACATTGTGTTGAAGAAGAAGAGCATGATTCTATGTGCACTGAGCCAATCTTAACAATAGCCCAAGCCATGAGTCTTAAGGAAAGTTCAAAGGAAAATATGATAAATTATTGTATTTCTAATCCTAATTTTCCGCAGCATTTAGAAGAACAGTCTAGTAATAATTTAGATATCATTGTTGATATGAAATATTTTTACGAACATAGTACAACTTCTGAATTACATTCAACCCTCTTATCTGCATTTCCTACATATTCAATAATTGAATGGGGGACTAAGGTAGTGGAAATTTTTCCTGAGAAGTCTTTAAATATTAATTCTGCCTTAACTCATGAACAAGAGAAACAATTAATTCAAACATTTAAAGAAATTTTAGATACATTTGCATGGGAATATACATATATGAGGGACATTCACTGAGACAAATTCATTCATCGTATTTATATAGAATAAAATGCTAGGCCTGTGAGATATCCACAAAGGACGATGAACCTCGCTTTAAGAGAAATTGTAAAAGAAGAATTGCAGAAATTGTTAAATGTAGGTTTCATCTATGCTATCTCAAATAGCCAGTGGGCGTCCCCACTAGCTTTTGTCCCCAAAAATAATGGTAAATTGCAAGTGTGTGTAGATTACAGGGAATTAAATAAAGCTACATTATAATACCATTTCCCTTTACCATTTATAGACCAAGTACTAGACACTCTAGCAGGGAAAAATTACTTTTCCTTCCAAGATGGGTTTAGTAGATACAATCAGATTAGGATAGCTCTAGAGGATTAGGAGAAGACAAAATTTACATGTCCCAGGGGCACCTATGCATATAAAGTATTACCATTTTGTCTATGAAATGCACCTCCCACATTTCAACAGGCAGTCCTTGGTATTTTTTCTAATATTTTTCATGATTGCGTGGAAGTTTATATGGATGATTTTACAGTCATGGGTGATACTTTTGATGAGGCTTTACATATTATTGACAAAGTTTTACAGAGATGTAGAGAAACTAATCTATCATTAAGTAATGAAAATTTTTCTATGATTATGACTAAAGGTATTTTTTTGGGTCATCATGTTTCTGTTGTAGGAATTAAGGTTGATCCGACAAAAGATGAAGTTATTGTAAAGCTTCCCCCACCAATCAATCAAAAGGGAATGCATAGTTTTCTTGGACATGCAGGCTACTAAAAAAGGTTTGTTGAAAATTTTACAAAGGTAGCCTCTCCATTGTTCAAATTATTGACTAAAGAATCTGAATTTCATTTGAATGATGAGTGTCAAGACTTGTTTGATAAACTCAAGGAAAATATTTCTTCAACACCTGTCTTGAGAGGCCCAGATTGGAATTTTCCCTTCGATATTTCCATTGATGCCTCTGATTCAACCATAGCAGCAGTATTGGGTCAAAATGAGGATCATTTAATCCATGTTGTTTATTTTTTTAGTAAAAATTTAACTCGTGCAAAACTGAATTATATGGTAACTAAAAAGTAATTCCTTGTGATTTATGCTATTAAGAAGTTTAGACACTATGTCACGTGTTATGAAGTTTTTGTACACACAGATCATTCTTCTATTCATTATCTCATTAATAAACAAGACACTAATGGAAGAATTACTAGGTGGTTATTGCTGCTGCAAGAATTTGGCATCATTGTATTTGATAGGCAGGGAAAAGAAAATCGTGTAGTTGATTTCTTGTCTAGGCTCAACCATGCAGGTGAGGATGTTCCTGTTAATGATAAATTTCCAGATGAAAATTTGTTTTCCATCTCTGTTAAAACACCTTGGTTCTAAGACATGGCTATTTATCTTGCTAAAGGAAAGTAACCACGTTACTTTTCATCTAATTAGAAAAAGAGAATTATTAGAAAAAGTGTTGATTACTCTTGGATTGGGGGAGATCTCATTTCCACTGGACCTGATTTGATTATTCGCACGAGTGTCAGAGAAGACGATATCTATGACATCTTGATAGTCTGTCATGATGAACCTTGTGGAGAACACTTTGAAGAGATGCAAACATCTTATAAGATCCTTTTCTCAGGTTATTATTTTACTAGTCTTTTCAAAGATGCAAAGGAGTATGCTCGAAAATGTGATAACTACCAAAGGATGGGGTAGGCTGTACAATCAGACGAGATTTCTTTATAGCCATAGGTTCTCATAGAACCCTTCGAGAGGTGGGATCTTGATTTTTTAGGTCCCATCAATCCTACATCCAAAGGTAAGAAGTATATCTTGGTTTGTACTGATTATGTTACAAAGTGGGTGGAGGCAAGAGCACTACCTAGAGAAATGGAAAAATCAATGGTAAATTTTCTTTTCTATGATAATTTTGTGATATTTGGAGTACCTAGAGAAACAGTTACTGATCAAGGTTCTCATTTTGTGTCTAAGCTTATGTAGGAAATTGTCCAAAAATATCATATTACCAATCAGAAGTCCACCCCTTATCATCCAAACACCAATGGGAAGGCAGAATTAACCAATAAGGTGATGGAGACAATCCTTACTTAACAGTGAAATTACACAAAAAGGATTTGTATGACAGGCTTCTTGAGGCATTGTGGGCTTATAGGATCACATGGAGGAGTACCATTGGGTTTTCTCCGTATGAATTAATGTATGGAAAACAAGTTTTGTTGCCCATTGAATTTCATATCAGAACTTTCAAGATGGCAACAGATTTGGGTATAGATGTTTGTGCTCAACCTAGTGTTCCTAAATTGAGTTCATTTAATTGTCAACCAGGGTTGGTAAACTGCTAAAGTGTGGTGCACTATATGTGCCTAGGTATTTGTTTCTCACTACGTTGTATTTAGTGTTTTCTGATGTTTTTGGTTTTTTTTTTTTACGTTTGAAAAGGGAAAATACTGGTGAAAAGAAGCTATTGGCCTAAACTATGGATGGCAAATAACAAATGCAAATACTAAAATAGAACAAAGCCTAAACTATGGATGGAAAATAACAAATGAAAATACTAAAATAGAACAAAGCCTAAACTATGGCTAGCGAACAACAAATGCAAAGCTTGATAATGACTTCAAGGAAATAAATCACAACATGAGCTTAAACTTATCCAATTCATTCATTAAAGATGTGTTGGAAGAGCTTGAGAAATGGACAAGTTAAGTGTGAATGAATTTCTCCTAACTAAACAATCAAACAATCAATTTACAATGTTACAACATCTCATCCATGGTTTAAAGGTTTATTGGAATATATTTGGAAAAGAACATTTGTAGCATAATAAGATTTCTACTGTAAACTAGCTTCTAATTTTGTTCTGCAACTCAATCTAGCACCACTGGGCCTCACTCAAAAGTTATAGATTTCTTTTTAAAATAGTCTTTGAGAAAAGACTTATTTTTGAAATGGTAAAAAGGTTGCAAAATATTCCAGGTCTTAAACTGATACTAGCTTTTGTCCAAATGATTATATATTAATATGAGTTTGGAACAAAAGAAGTTTTGTAAATAATGAAGACCGTGCTATTTAAATTTAACAACTAATACAATTGAAAATGCAATGGATAGAAACTAAACTTGGAATGTTAATACAGTGAGCTAAGACTAAACTAGAGTGTTACTAGTCTACTTGAAGCACAGTGAACAATGTTAAACTAAAAAACCATTATCAAACTTGAAATGAAATGACAGAGCTGAACTAAATACATTCTACCTCCGGAGTGGTGTAACTAAATTAACATGAAACTATCCTAAGAAATTCTACAACCCATCTTGTTCAATATGAATGATATTTTGGAAGAGTTTGCGAAAACAGGTATGGTTGTATTATTCAATGCAATTGAGCATAAACATAAAACTGAAAACAAACAACTAGAATCTAAGACACCACAGCTGTTTCTTATTAACTTTTAATGATGTTTTCGAAGAGTTTGTAAGAGTAATACCGGCTATAACACTTAGTGTAAACAAGAAACTAAAACCTACAATACCACAGCTATGCCTTATTCATCATGATGATATTTTGGAAGAGTTTATTAGAGTAAGTCTAACTGTGATAATTAACAAAAGGAAATGCAACTAAAACCTACAATACCACAGCTATGACTTATTCATCGTAATGATATTTTGGAAGAGTTTATAAGAGTAATTCTAGCTGTGATAATTAATGTAAACAAATATGAACATAAACATCAAAGACTTGCCTAAGCTAGAAATGGAAACGAGACTAAAATACTTATCTAAAACATATAAACAAGGCTTCTCAGGAGGTAGGGGCCCTCTACCACCAGAGTAGCATGAAATCTACTTCAATATTGATTCAACGCTTTCAGGGAAATGATGCTTCTTTCATTAAAGAGAAATTACTTCAAAAAAGAGTGTTTTCGGGCTTGTAAAATCTAGCAATCAACCATAAAATCTAACCTTGTCCCTCGGTTTCCCGAGCATATTTATAACACAATTACATAACCGTATCTGAGATAACATCGGAATAATTTTCTTTCCTAATTAGAATCAAACTAGAACTCTAAAGGTGGTCTTCGTAATATGGTTAAGGACATCTGGATTGTCCTTATCCTGTTAGGAGTCTACCTCCTAATTTAAGTTCCCACGTGCATAACTGCCTACAGGATTCCGTTCAAACTTCGTGGAGAGCAACAAATGATAAGGAGATGATGTGGAATATGACCATATGTGCTTTTCTCTAAAATGACACTTGGAACCTGTGTAGACATGAAGATGGCTGCAGAATTGGCAACTAGCTACAGAATGTCTGCATTCTGTAGCTAGATTTAGTTCAAAAAGTACTACAATGACAAAATCATAAAAACATAGCAAGTTAGTCATGATATTCATTCTCAAAGCAATTTTAACTAATTCTATTGATCATTTGAGCCTGAGATTAAAAATGGACAAAAGAAAATGGAGTGGAATGTGGTGGAAGAAAGAACATTCTTGGAGCTCAACATACCCCCACTGCTAGATTCTTACATGTCCTCATGCAACTATTCCATGAACTCTGAGACCTCTGCAAGAACATCGAACCCTCTTCTTCTGCTTTGCCTCGTAGTTAAAGGCCTTCTGGGCTTCCTGATGGCTAACTTGAAGCTTAAATTGGTAAGTGCCCTGATTAACTTTTTGTTTCTCTTTTTCAATTTTTCATTGGCCTTTTCCACTTTGTCCATTTGTAGAGACAGGTTTGAATTCATATCAGTTTTCAATTTAACTTGCTCCCTCAAAATATCATTTTCAGTCATGATATGTCTATTAAGTACTTCTAGCTCGTACTTATCCCTTCTTAGCACATCTATTTCAGATTCTAGTGGACTAGGGGTTCTGTCCCTACTTTTTGAAGCTCTTCTCTCCAATGACTCAAAATAGTTGTAAATTTCTTGCTGTGCAGGGTCTATTTTAGGAATTTCTTCATCAAAATCCTACTCAGTAGGTGTTTCTTCGTCTTCTCTGTTTATGACTCTAGTTTTCTTAACTTTTGTTTTCTTTAGTATCCCCCTTAGTCTGTGGCTCCTCCTCGGTTGAGATGGCCCTTCTCCTTTCCCTCTGGAAAATTTTCTTATGATCCTCTCTTTCTTAAGCTGCTTCTTAATCTGAACTAATTTTTTAGAAATCATTTCTTCACTTCTTTCTTGTATTATTTTACCAGTTTCAGTTTTGGAGGATTTCCATTTTCTGCTTCTTTTTGTAGGTTTATCTTCAGGTGGAGGTCCCTTTGGTTCCTCAAAGTGATTTCTCACCAAGAAGTCATCCCAAGTATCTCCTATTTTTGCTAAATGATGTTCAATTAAAATCTTGACTAAACCATGGTGGTATAAGGTTGTCTCCAGAAATTGAATTCTCTTTTGAACACTTGAAGCCATTTTCTTTAAACTTTGAAGCGAGAAAAAGGGGAAGTTGAGTTCTTCTTCTAGAAAATGCATTATCAATCGAATATGGTAAACATAGAAAGTACCATATCTACCTTCACAAGTGATGAATTTTTGCAGGATAAGCAGCATGTTCCTCCATTTGTTTTTTAATGCAGAGCTAGGGATACCCTTTTTAAAAACAGTGACATCCATACCTGGTGACTTGAGTATTTTCTTCCATGCTTTGTTATGAAATTCTCTTTTTTTAAACGACCTTTCTCCTTGTCTAGGAAATCTTGTTGCTTCTGCAATAAAAGCCTCTGTGACAGTGAATTTAATATCTCCAATTTCAACCTTGGCTCCATTAAAGGATCTTGCAAAAGTTTTAGTAACCTCTTTGTGGAAGCCACTGAATTTTTCAAGGAATTGCAACCATCCTGCTTGTTGTAAGATTTCTCTGATTTGGGGATAGCATTCCAAGTATTTAGTGCCAACTGGTTCAGTTCTCACGATGAGGCCCATAACTTCTTCTTCAATCTTCAATTCACTAGTCTTCTGCTCACGGTGAGAATGGCCGTTAACAAATTGTTTTTTCCTCAGAAATGTTTCCTCTATTCACGGTGGCAATGGTTGTTACAGAGATGCCTCTATCTCACAGACCGAAATGGTTAAAAGTTGGCTACGGGAAAGAGTGATATGGAGTGGTTACAGAATGAATATAATGAGGCGAGGATGATGTATATGAGTTGAAAGATATCACAGAAGGAAAGACCAAGGAGATATTTTGTAATGAATTCAAAAATCATCATTAAATGCTGAGTGACGTGACTAATCCAATCAGCTCAACACTTTAACCGTTTAGATTTTTAAATGATGATCGGATATGGGTTTTGAAATGGCGGAATAGAAGGAGTTTTATCCAAAGTTTTTGTGGGGGGTTTGTTAGGCATGATCAAGAAAATTAATTAAAACAATTTTTTTGAATAATATATAACTGAACTATACTAAAAATTTTCATGATATGTCATTATAATCATTTCATACCTTTGCCTTTTCTTTTATTTCCTTGTGATCTCCATATGCTTTGTTCTCCCCTGAAAATCATTTTTTTTTTAATCTTCATAACCTTCTTGATTTTGCTTGTTCTTGGATATGCAGGATCATTTTCTTGCAGATCAAATGATTACTAGACAGTGCTTTCAGGTTCTCTGGCTGCAGAATGTCTGTCTGGCTACAGAATGTCTGACTGGCTGCAGAATGTCTGATTGGTTGCAGAATGTAACTGTAGAGAACTTGAAATATGGTTTGAAGCTGGAATGATGAAAGGTTGTATGAAATGAATAATGAAATATGGTAGGATGGAGTATGAATGAAATGAATAATGGAGTGGAATGGATCACAACTTATGAAATGGAGTAAAGTATGAGAAGTGGACTGCAATTCATGATATGTATAATTTAATTACAGAAAAACATCAAACTTTTAAAAATCTGGATTTGAAATGAGGTGGATGAAGTATGGAATGCAATCAATGAAATATGGAATGAACTGAAGTATGAATGAATGAAGTGAAATGGAGTATGGATGAATGAATGAAATGGAATATGAATGGATGAAATGAGATGGACCATAAGTGAAATGGATCTACACTTATGATTTTGTAACAACTGCTTGCAAAAAAAACAAAATGGAAAAGTTAGAGTGTCATAAAAATTCTGATTTTCACTCTATCTTTTCTGTATAAACATGCCAATCAGTGATTGGTTTTCATGTTTATACTTTTATTTATTTATTTATTTATTTTTTATTTTTTTTATTTTTTTTATTTTTTTCAATATATCTGACCTCAGAAATTCAATTAAGTTGATGAAGAAGAAAGATTCTTCTTCATAAAGTTCATATCAATGTTTTCCTGGAACTTCTTGACAAATTCTTCTCTTGAGAGTGGTTTGTGATACAACTTCAATCTATGACCATTCACAAGAAAAGTAACCTCTTCTTCATCTATTGTCCTAATTTTTATTGCTCCATTGTCAAAAATTCTCACAATTTCATATGGCCCAAGCCAATGTGTTTGAAATTTACCTTGAAAATCCATGAACTTTGAATCAAACAAGAGAGCTCAGTCACCTTCTTTCAATTTCTTCTCCTTGATGTACTTGTCATGCCATCTAGTCCTTTGCTGTTGGACTATACTTATTTTTTGAACTGCATCTTGTCTAATCTCATCCAATTCATTAATCTGCTCCAATATGTGCTTTTGTGCCTCTGATAAATCAAGTCCTAGCTAAACTGCCATTTTGAAAGTTTGAATCTGGAACTCTATGGGAAACAAAACTTGCTTTCCATAAACACGTTCATAAGAAGTATGGCCTGTTGTGCTTCTCCATGTAGTTCTATAGGCCCACAAGGCTTCAAGAAGCCTATCTACCCAATCTCTTCTATGTAAATGAACAGTCTTTGTTAGGATCCCTTCAATAACCTTATTAGTAGATTCCACTTGACCATTTGCTTGTGGATGATAAGGAGTAGATTTTCTGTGTCTAATTTTGTACCTCTCCATCATTTGTTCCACTAGCCTTGATGTGAATTGAGCTCCTTCATCTGTAACAATTTCCCTTGGGACACCAAAACGAGTAAAAATATCCTCAAAAAGAAAATTAACTACAGATGCTTCAGTAGCAAAGAGTAATGGCTTGGCCTCTACTTATTTGGTAACATAATCAGTGAAAACTAATATATATCTCTTTTTTCTTGATGGAGGACTAATAGTTCCTACAAAATCCAAAGCCCATTTTTCAAAAGGTTCAATATGTACCTGAGGTTGTAATGGCATTTCACCTGAAGGAGAAGGTTTCCCTACCCTTTGGCAACTGTCACACCTTTTGACATACTCTTTAACATCTTTAAACAAGGATGGCCAATAATATCCTAAATGAAGGATCTTATAGGTTGTTCTCTTATCAAGAAAGTGTTAGCCACAAGGTTCATCATGACATTCTTTGAGAATCTCAGGCATCTCATCTTCCCGAACACATCTCCTAATGATAAATTCTGGACCAGTCTTGTACAACTCATTAGCTACCCATGAATATGTTGCACTGTCATGAATGATTTTTCTTTCGCCTCTTGCATTCATTATTGAAGGAAATTTTCCTAAAACTAAATAATTAGCAATGTCAGCAAACCAAGGAGTCTGAGTAGAAATTGCAAAAAGATATTCATCAGGAAATTGATCTTCAACTGGAGTGTCGTCTTTGATGTTTTGGAGTCTAGATAGGAAATCAGCTACTGTGTTTTGTTTTCCAGGCCTATCTAGAATGGTAATGTTGAATTCTTGTAAAAGCAATAACCATATTATGACTCTGCAATTAGTAATTGATTTGTTCATTAAGTATCTAATTACAGAATGATCTATGTGAACAAAAGTTTCATAGCCTGTTATATAGTGTCTGAATTTGTTTATGGCATGAAAAACAGCTAAAAACTCTTTTTCAGTTGCAGTATATTTTAACTCTGCAGGAGTCAAATTTTTACTAGTATAGTAGATGGCATAAGGAATCAGGTATTTTTGTCCTAATACTGCTCCTAGAGCTGTATCTGAGGCATCTGTTGAAATATGAAAAGGTAACTTCCAGTTAGGTCCCCTTAAAATAGGTGCTTCAGAAATTTTTGTTTTCAGGGTCTCAAAGGCTAACTGGCAATCAGAATTCACAATCTTTGGTAAGTAATTTGAACAGTGGAGATGCTATCTTGGTGAAGTTTTCTATAAATCTTCGATAATATCCTGTAAATCCTAGAAAACTCCTAACATCGTTTTGACAACTTGGAATAGATAAGTTAGATATGACTTCAACTTTTCACTCATCAACTCTAATCCCATCCCCTGAAATGTGATTTCCTAAAACAATTCCTTCAGTAAACATCATAAAACACTTTTCATGACTAAGTGAAAGATTTGTTTCTTTACATCTCTCTAAAAAATTTTCCAAGTTTCCTAAGGCTTCTCAAATGTGTTTCCATAAACTGTGAAATCATCCATATATACCTCTACACAATCATGTATTAGATCTGAAAAAATTCCTAATACTAACCTTTGAAATGTTGCAGGTGCATTGCATAACCCAAATGGCAATACTCGGTAAGCATAGGTACCCCAAGGACAGGTAAATGTAGTTTTGTCTTGATCTTCAAGTGCTACTTGGATTTTATTGTAACCACTAAACCCATCTAGAAATGAGAAGTACTTTTTGCCAGCTAATGTATCTAACACTTGATCTATGAAAGGTAAGGGAAAATGGTCTTTAAGAGTAGCTTTGTTTAATTCTCGGTAGTCAATACATACCCTCCATTTACCATTTTTCTTTAGCACAATTACCAAAGGAGAAACCCACTGACTATCTGAAATAGGATAGATAAAGTTGACATTCAACAATTTCTGCAATTCTTCTTTAACAATCTCCCTAAGATTTGGATTCATCCGTCTTTGAGGTTGTCTGATTGGTTTACAATTTTTCTCTATGTAGATGTGATGAGTGCAAGTCTTGGGGCTTATCCCTTTCATATCAGTGTACTCCCATGCATATGCAGAAGAATGTCTCTGTAAGATCTTGACTAGCTCTTCTTGTTGAGATTTTTCTAGGTTCTTGTTTATGTTTAAAGTTTTTCCTAGAAATATCTCACTTGTAGAGCTGCCAAATTTATCCATAGAATGAAGAGACATCTGTCTTGATGATAAAAACTCAATGTTGGATTCTTCTTGAAATTGTTCATGTTTATGTTCCAAAGAGGATTCAAAGTTTTCTAAAGTATTCAAAATTTGACTATCTTCACTAATTTCTAAAATTGTGAAGAGAGGTTGTAAGTCTTCTTCATCCTCTATCCATTGAGTATCATCTAAATTTGTAATTGTCCTTGCTGGAGGATACAAAGTGAATTTCTTAGTTGAACTACCATCATAGATGTACATATCACCAGATCTACAACTAATGAAAGCATCAGCTGTAGCTAACCAAGGTCTCCCTAATATAATAGGATGTCCTCCTAGATTATTCTTAGGAGTTAGGATCATAAAATCCACAGGGTACTCCCAAGAATCTAGGGACACTGGAATGTATTCTATTACCCCATCAGGTTTGATCACCGACCTGTCTGCTAATTGTAATAATGTGGGTGTAAAGAGAAGATTAGGAAGTTTCAGTTTATCCATGTTTTGTCTACTCATGATATTGATTGATACTCCTAAATCAATGACTGTGTTCTGGATCTCAATTCCATTGATATGAATTTTAAGAACTGGATTTCCTGGGTCTAGATACTTTGGAATAGCAATCTTACCCATCATGATATCTGCTATTTTTCATGCCAGTTGAATTTTCTTTGTTTCTCTTATTCTTTTTCTTGTTTTCTTCATACTCAACTCCTTTATTGTTTTTTCTAAAATTGGAATTTCCTTGATGGCTTGTAATAATGGAATCTTAATGCAAAAATTTCTCAGCTCATCTAGGAAATCATAATTAAGCACCATAATTTTTTTTTCTACACCTGTATCAATTTGTAATCTTTCTGGAAAGGGAGGTGTAGGAGTGGATGTTGATGGCTGCTCTAATACAGTAGTTGAAATTATTGGTTCTTTTTGTTTTGATTTTTCAATGTTTGGGTCCTGAAAAGACATGTCTTCTTCAAGACTTTTATTTTCCCGTAGAGAATCTTCCTCAGAGTTATATTGTTCTTGTATGATCACAGAAGGTTTCCTCTTTTCAAGTATTCTTATAGACCTAAGTTGAACATCACTAAGGTCTAGCGGAGTAATTAAATAAGTTGGAAATTGTCGGCCTTCTATCATATATGTATTCTGAGGATTTTTATTGTTGGGGTTTGGTATGGGTTGAGCAGGCAATTGATTTTATTTCTAAGGAAATGGTAATGGGAGTGGTTGATTTTGATGTTGTGGATTTTGAGGATTTTGTTGAGGATTTTGTTGAAAATTTTGTTGAGGAGGAAAATGTGGATATGGTGGATAGGATGGTCGATACTGATAGTACTGAGAGTATCTTCCATAGGGATTTTGTGAACCTTGTGCCCAAGCTTGAGATTGATTTTGAAATTGGGGCCAAGGTTGCTACCAATAATTCCAATTTGGTGGAGGTTGATTATACATTTGATCATTAAATCCTTGTGTTTGAGGTCCTTGCCAAGGTCTTCTAGAGACAAAATTAAGAGATTCTATGGAATTTGCAGAAGTTTCCTCTTGAAAGATAGCTTTAAGACCAGGAAGTGAAGGACAACTCTTGGTCTCATGTTTTTCTGAACAAATTACACAGGTCTCTACAACTTTTGCATCCAAAGGACACTCTCTCAAGGCATGCTTCTTTCAACATTTGGGACAAAAGATTGCTAAGGCATCAGATTCAGTTTTTTGCTTGTTTTGTAACTTAAGGGTGTCTATTTGTTCACTAAGACTCCCTAAGATATCAGATTTGAAATCATCAAGCATATTTCCTATTTTTGCCCTACTTATTGTCACAAAAGCAGACTTACTTGCCCTTGCAAGAGCAGGGTCTCTTGGGCCTTTTACAGTTTTGGATTTCCCTCTTGAAAGGTTAATACATAACTCAGATATTTTAGGTAATGTGAGGTGAGATATATCCCTGTTTCCCATCATGTTAAGTATATCCATCCATTCATCCCTAATTATCTTCAACAAGAGAGCTTTTAAGGTGTCTTGATCTAAGTTCTCCATTTTTTCTCTTTTGATGTTGTAATGAAATCTCTCCAACAAATCTTCCAAGTTTTCATCCTCTTTTTCTATCATCTTGAACAATTCCTCCTTATGATTAACTGGCATACAATAATCCAAATACCTCTCTAGAAATGCTTGTTTCATGTCTTCTCATGTCCTAATAGAACTGTTGATCAAACTCATAAACCACTTCAATGCTTCTCCTTTCAATGTTGAAGGGAATAGTTTAAGTTTTTGAGCATCTTGTAAGTAGTCATAAGTTCTACACAAGACTTCAAATTCAAATAGGAAGGTTTCAAGATCTTCAGTTTTAAGTCCATAGAAGTTTGGAAGGACAGAGGGTGAAATATTTTTCATAGTTGTATTGGTTTCTTCATCTATTATAGGAAACCCAAAAGAGCTTCCCATCTATCTTCTACCCCTTCCTTTGCCTCCTTCACCTTCTGCACCTCTACCTCCTTCTCCTCTACCTCTACCTATACCCCCTCCAAATAATGTGTGTTCTCCATTAAAGACTCCTCCTCCCCCTTCTTCTGCCATAGTTTCTTCTTCTGTGGAAGTGGAAAAGTTTGTGTCTCCAGCGGGAGTCCTTGAATCTTCTTCTAAGACAAGTTTAGTAGATGAAGTGGAAGGTATTTCTAATGGAATATCTGATCTTAAGTCTTCTAGAAGTCTAGGATCAGTAAAGGATGGAATGTGGGTCTGAGTTGGAGGTGTGCTGGCTCTATATCTTGATGAAACAAGTGGTGTTCTAGGAATCAAACTTCTGCTTCTACTTCTTATGAATCTACCCCTTGAGTCTCTCTCTCTACGCATATCATTTTTTTTGGGAGTTAAGAAACAAGGCTACCTAGTTACACTTCCCCAACAATGGCGCCAAAATGTTTGTGCTCGACCTAGTGTTCCTAAATTGAGTTCATTTAATTCTCAACCAGGGTTGGTAAACTGCTGAAGTGTGGTGCACTATATGTGCCTAGGTATTTGTTTCTCACTACGTTGTATTTAGTGTTTTTTGATGTTTTTGGTTTTATTGTTTTGTGTTTGAAAAGGGAAAATACTGGTGAAAAGAAGCTATTGGCCTAAACTATGGATGGCAAATAACAAATGCAAATACTAAAACAGAACAAAGTCTAAACTATGGATGGCAAATAACAAATGAAAATACTAAAACAGAACAAAGCCTAAACTATGGCTGGCGAACAACAAATGAAAAGCTTGATAATGACCTCAAGGAAATAAATCACAACATGAGCTTAAACTTATCCAATTCATTCATTAAAGATGTGTTGGAAGATCTTGAGAAATGGACAAGTTAAGTGTGAATGAAGTTCTCCTAACTAAACAATCAAACAATCAACTTACAATGTTACAACATCTCATCCATGGTTTAAAGGTTTATTGGAATATATTTGGAAAAGAACACTTGTAGCATAATAAGATTTCTACTCTAAAATAGCTTCTTATTCTGTTCTGCAACTCAATCTAGCACCACTAGGCCTCACTCAAAAGTTATAGATTTATTTTTAAAATAGTCTTTGAGAAAAGACTTATTTGTGAAATGGTAAAAAGGTTACAAAATATTCCAGGTCTTAGACTGATACTAGCTTCTGTCCAAATGATTATATATTAATATGAGTTTGGAATAAAAGAAGTTTTGTAAATAATGAAGACCGTGGTATTTAAATTTAACAACTAATACAATTAAAAACGCAATGGATAGCAACTAAACTTGGAATGTTAATACAGTGAGCTAAGACTAAACTAGAGTGTTACTAGTCTACTTGAAGCATAGTGAATAGTGTAAAACTAAAAAGCCATTATCAAACTTGAAATGAAATGACAGAGCTGAACTAAATGCATTCTACCTCCGGAGTGGTGTAACTAAATTAACATGCAACTATCCTAAGGAATTCTACAGCCCATCTTGTTCAATATGAATGATATTTTGGAAGAGTTTGTGAAAACAGGTATGGTTGTATTATTCAATGCAATTGAGCATAAACATAAAACTGAAAACAAACAACTAGAATCTAAGACACCACAGCTGTTTCTTATTCGTTGTTAATGATGTTTTGGAAGAGTTTGTAAGAGTAAGACCAGCTGTGACACTTAGTGTAAACAAGCAACTAAAACCTACAATACCACAGCTATGCCTTATTCATCATGATGATATTTTGAAACAATTTATTAGAGTAAGTCTAACTGTGATAATTAACAAAAGGAAATGAAACTAAAACCTACAATACCACAGCTATGCCTTATTCATCGTAATGATATTTTGGAATATTTTATAAGAGTAAGTCTAGTTGTGATAATTAATGTAAACAAATACGAACATAAACTTCAAAAACTTGCCTAAGCTAGAAATGAAAACGAGACTAAAATACTTATCTAAAACGTATAAACAAGGTTGCTCAGGAGGCAGGGGCCTTCTACCACCAGAGTAGCATGAAATCTACTTCAATATTGATTCAACGCTTTTAGGGAAATGATGCTTCTTTCATTAAAGAGAAATTACTTCAAAACATAGTGTTTTCGGACTTCTGAAATCTAGCAATCAACCATAAAATCTAACCTTGTCCCTCGGTTTCCCGAGCATATTTATAACAAAATTACATAATCGTATCTGAGATAACATAGGAATAATTGTATTTCCTAATTAGAATCAAACTAGAACTCTAAAGGTGGTCTTCGTAATATGGTTAAGGACATCTGGACTGTCCTTATCCTGTTAGGAGTCTACCTCCTAATTTAAGTTCCGACGTGCATAACCGCCTACAGGACTCCGTTCAAACTTTGTAGAGAGAAACAAATGATAAGGAGATGATGTGGAATACGACCATATATGCTTTTCTCTGAAATGACACTTGGAACCTGTGTAGATATGAAGATGGCTGCAGAATTGGCAACTAGCTATAGAATGTCTGCATTCTGTAGCTAGATTTAGTTCAAAAAGTACTACAATGACAAAATCATAAAAACATAGCAAGTTAGTCATGATATTCATTCTCAAAGAAATTTTAACTAATTCTATTGATCATTTGATCCTGAGATTAACAATGGACAAAATAAAATGGAGTGGAATGTGGTGGAAGAAAGAACATTTTTGGAGCTCAACAATAGATATTGATGATGCACAACGATAGAGAATCTTGCAGCTGAGTGAACTGGATGAGATTAGACAGGATGCTTTTCAGCATACTAAATTGATCCAACAATAAAGGGCTAAATGGCATGATAGATACATAAAAAAGAAGCAATTCAAAGAAGGAGACTTGGCATTTTTGTATGATTCGAAATTTAAGAACTTTAAAGGGAAATTCAATACACATTGGCTAGGCCCCTATGAGATTGAGAAATATTTTGACAATGGATCTATTTGGCTTAAAAATATTGATGATGGTAATGGTAAATTCTTGGTGAATGGGCATAGACTGGAATTATATCAAAAACCCCAATCAAAGGAGGAATTTTTGGAATAAATTGTGAAGAAGAAAGAGTTGGAGATGGTAAGGGAAGGTATTATTCCTTCCACTATCTCTTCTTGATTTTCCTATTGATATTGTGGGCTTACTCTGTTCCACCTCATGCTCAGTAAACCATGAGAGGAATGTATTTTGGGTATAGCTTTATTCCTTTTTCTAGGCCCAATAGACTAATTACGGAAAAGGATCCCCCTTGGAGTCTTCTTTCTTAGTATTTGAAACTCTCTAAAATTGAAATTTGGTGAACATGGGTTGCCATTGGGCTCATTGAAAACACAGGTCATTAGATCCTTTGGGATCCTCTCAATAAAATTTATTTCTTTCAATTAATCTATGGATTTCTCATATTGGACTGATGTGGGGTTTCTTAATGCCCTCCTTCCAACAATCTTGGCCCATCAACATTAGCAACTTATCTAGGTGCAGGATTAAAGCCTTGTGATGACTTGGAATCTGTATGCCCTAATGACAGGCTATCTCACGAGTAGCAAAGGAGAAACATTATGGCTCCTTTACTACTAGATCTTGTTAGACTCCTATACCAATAGGTGTCATATTTCAGGATTGTCTTGATGGACTATGTAATATGTTCATACATTTTCTTGTTATAAAGGTTTTCCATATTCTCAAAAAATAAAAAAATTTAAAAAATGTAAAGAGGGTATACCCTAAAAGAAAAATCAAAGGCTGAAAAAAATAAAATGGCCAAAAAAGTGAACGAAAATGAACCCCACCAAAAGAGAGGCCAAGGAAAGTGTGCAAGTCTAAATGCCACTACCTTTTTGCTCTTATGTAGTAAATAAATTGTGTGCAACTTGTATCTTATGCCACAATTTATGAACAGTCAAACAGTTTAAGCTTGGCTAGTTCATCTTTCAATTTTATGTTTTAGAGATAGAGAACAAAATCTGACCAAACGGTTTAATCTTGGCAGATAAGTATATAGGTAGAGTAAATAAAAGGAGCTCAATAGCTTAATCTGAGCCCTTGGATGTAATAAGGTTAGAATTAGATAGATTTTCAGATGTAAAAGAAAAGTGTGATAAGGGTTTGCCAGTCTAAGTGCACCCTAATAAAGAAAAAAAATGGCAGGGTAAAGTAGGTAGGGTAGGTAGATGTTGTTGCAGAATTACATGTGATGGATAATGACTCTAGATGTGTTAAATCTTTACTTTCATCACAAGTACAAAAGGCAGACAATACACTGGAAGAATTTCAAGAAAAGCAAAGTTAGATTATTTAACTTCCCCTTTCATTTGTCCCTAAAAATTTCACTAATTTCCCCTAAGTACTAAGGTATTTAAAGACTAGAGGGGCTCAAGGCATTTCCTTGACTTTTGGAGGGACTGGACCCTCAGCCCAATAATTGGAAAAAACTTGAGTACTTAAAATAATTCATCATGACATTCAATCACCTCTAAGAAATATTTTCCTAAGTAAAATTCCATTTTATTTAGGAAAATCATGCAATATTTCACAAAAACCCTATTCATGCAAGCATAAGTTAAATACATTACTTTAATGTTTTACACTTAGCGCTTTAGTTCATTTTTTCATATTAATTTATAATTTTATTATTTAAATCCCCATATAAAATTCGCCCTTTTTCCCGTATTATTTTAATAAAATCCTCAATAATTAATATCCTGCCCCTTTGGTTGAAAAATAACCATATAATTACGTTAATTGTAATTAATTGGTTGAATTAATGATTAATTAAAAAACCCTCTACCCCACCATATAAAAGGGATTAATTAACCCTCCAGGTTAATTAATAACCTAATCTGCCAATCAAATCACACCCGATACGATTATTTAATATTTAATCACATTGGTCCCACCCTTTATCTATCAGTCATTTCCACGTCCTGATGACCGTTTGATCAACTGATTCAAAATCAATGGTTATTATCAATATCGCTGGCCATCCTCGTCCGAACGATAATGTGTGATGGCCAAGCGGTTTTCTGAACAGTGTCGCGCCACGCATCGTTTATCGTATGGAATCGCTAGCCCTCCGCTGAAAACCACCCTTCCTCAAAAGCGGTGCGATGGAAACCACTTACCACCCGCCTCCCCTGATGAAACCTCCGTACTTGCTGACATCATCCATTAAAATAATAAAAAACCCGCCAACCTTTGACTTTGCAAATAAAACAAATGCACCCACGTAATTTTCATTATTTTGTGTAACGACGAGAGTCTCATGCAAAAAACTCCAAAACCAACTTTCGAACGCCATCAACTGCCACCTTGCTCAGGAAAATTGCAGCCAGCACAGAATTACTGAAGAGGACAGCAGCAAGCCAAATCATAGGGCCTGCCTCTAGCACATTCTTAAAATAAGGAAATAGCACAACATCAGTTATCATTTTTCTTATCTACGAGACCATCTTTCTCTAAGGTTATTGTAATATACTTATGAGTCATCCTAGATTATATCTCAAGTTGTTATGAGATATTTTTTATAAATTTTTGTATAAATACTCCCTCAATCGAAGTATTGGGGGTGGATTCTTAGAATTTGTTGTAACATTGAATATTTTGGAATAAAGTGCTATTGGAGAAATCTTGTGTGGCTATCTGGATGAGGAATTGATGCGAAAGAATTTTTACAGGATTCATGTGTCAGACTACGGATCAATAAGTCACCTATCTCTTGTGTGTTGAAGTCTTTATATTTGTTTACTAGATCATTTGTGTTGCATTTCTAAATAATTAATGAAAAGGAATAAATCAGAAAGTGCTTAAGTGTAATCTAATTTTAATCAAATTTATTCTAAATGTTTTCTTCTAAGCTGGTTTTAAACAGTGAATTCTTAACTGCTCCTATTTTACTAGTTTATGCATTTTGATTATTTAGTGAAGAATACTTCATTGCTCTTTATTAATAATCACTCAATTTCCCTCTTTCGAATGTGTTGAAGGATTCTTAATTTCCCTTCATCCATTTGAGTTTCATCCCATTCACAGATCTATAATTGTTCGTTGTTTGATTATCTTGCCCTGTTGAACCACCTTTTGTTAAGAGACTTAATCCAGTTAAGTTATCCTCTTTGAATCCATTAGCCCAACGGACTAAACTACTTAATATTTCCCTCAGCTATTGAATTCCACCACCCAAATTCAAATAAAACCCTTGGACTTTATGACTAGCTTGATATCTTCTAAAACAAAGCTAAATTATACAGAGAGAGCCCTCTCTGGGTATAGATTGACTAGAGTCTGTACCTAAAAGTTGGTTTGTGGTTACCTCGGACCCCTTTCCTCTTCCCAACAACTTCAAGGAAAATCTGAGTGATAACATTGTGGCGACTCCACTAGGGACCTGAATAATTTTATTGTTACTATTTGTTTACTTTGTAAACTATAGACGGAGCCTGAAGTTAGCCAAGTAGCTTTTGAATTTCTTTTTCTCTGCAATTGCATAGTAAATAAATGCTACTTTAGTCTATTTTCGGTCTACTGAACTTTGGTTTCAGACATTTGATCAGTTCCTCTAGTTAAATAAATCTTTAAGAAAATTTAAATCCAATATCTGAAATTTCTTAAAGAGATTGTTGGAGTTGTATTATTCATTTCATTTAAACCAAAAAGCCAAAAATATCACTTAGAAAACTGGCTTCAGAAAGGACTCATTACACTAGGGCTATTCCTGATCCAAATCCATCGCCTGTGTTTGAAAATCCGAATATGATTCCCAAAATTCTTATAAGACAAGATAATCAAGAAAGCTCTGGTAGTTCTCGACCTCTCTATAGATCAATATCCTGTCCTGTGAAGTGGATTTATCTTGAGGACGAACCTTTTGACGAGCATTTTGAAACATCTTTATTTGTAAATTTTTCTGAATCTGAGTTGTCCAATTTGGTTGTAGACCCAATATTTCTTGAATATTTACAATTTGAATTGGTTACTTCACATCTTGATAAACATTTGCGAAATTCCATACAATCTGAGTTTACCTCTGAAGGAACTTCAGATATTTCTGTGATAACTTCTGCTTCTCCAAGTTCATCAACATTTCCCCAAATATCTCAACCTCAAACTACCCCTTCTACTCCTCCATCCACAACTCATAGACCAACCTCACCTGTTATTTCACCACTACCTCTTCCAATGGAAAAAATATATTCTCCCTTAAGGTTACCAGCCAATCTAGGGGCTATGCCTCAAGATTACCAAAGTAAAATCACACCCTTCGATGGTTCTGGTACTTACACTGCACAACAACATACTAAAAAGATGACCTATTATTTTGAAATTTATGAAATAGATGTTGATGATGTAAGAATGAGAATATTTGTCCAAAGTCTTACCAGAGAATTTAGAACCTGGTTTAGGGCCCTTCCAGCAAACAGTGTTGCTAACTTACCAGCCCTTTATAGAACATTTTTAAACAGATGGGAAAAGAAGAAAGATCCTATTCAAATCTTATGAGACTTTGGAAAACTAAAGAGAGGACCAAATGAGACTGTGAAAGATTATGTCACCAGGTTCAATGAGGTTTACAATGATGTTCCCCAAAATATTAGACCTCCTCCAGATTCAGTATTAATCAAATTCCTTGATGGATTTGATTCTGATATAACATATCAGCTTAGGGAAAGAGCTCCTCAAGCTTTAGAAGAAATGCAAAGTATAGTCGTTAGTGTTGAAGCTAACCTGATCGAGAAACGAGCTAGAGCCAGAGCTGAAAGAAGAATGCCTGTAAATGAAGAACCCACATCTTTTGAAAAGAATTTGGATGCTATTATCAAAGGGATGGAAACACTAGGAGATAGAGTAGAAACTATTGAAAAGAATAAATATCCTTGGGATGGTCAACCAAACAATAATGTGAGAAATCCAAACTTCAGAAGGAACCAAAATCAAAATACTAGAAAAACTGGTCCTGACCAAAATATTAGGCCCCCATTCCATGAAAATTTTGTCGAAGGTTCAACTTTTGAAGAACCAACTAAAGATGTTCAAATAAACAATTTCACTGAACGCGAGAACGAACCAGAAATTTTCTTGACCCAAGAGGATCAAGAGGCTCATATTCTTAGGCAATTTCAAACCCAATCAGGAAAATCATTTGACTTTAAGGAAGGTTATGATACAGCCATTTACGAAGTTCAAAAGTAATATAATTTGAGAAGCAGAAGAGTTGATATTCTGGAAGCAAGTAAACAGAAAACTACAAAACATCCCCTCAAAGGTAAAACCAATACTGCCCCTATACATATTCTCACTAGATCATATCCTAATCCTGCTAACCCAATAATTGAAGATGTATCCGATAGTCAACTGAATAATAGACAATTTTCCAATACTCTTCCTCCTAAAGAAAATGTAGAGGAACCTCCAGAAGTTGATTTGGAAACAACTTCAGCACACAAACCCACTCCTGAAAAGGAGAAAAATACTGAAAACATAGAAGAAAAAGACAATCCAACTGTTCGAAATAAAAGAACTCAGATCAAGAAACCTTTCAATCTGGAAGCTAAAGTAGGCAAATTAAAGATAATTGTTCCATTGTCTGAATTAGCTAAACATGATGTCTACAGAAGCCAAATTAATACATCATTCAATATTACTAGAAGTGATGATTCAGTAAATTTTTTTGATGACCAACCTAGATTATTATTTAGCCCTGAAGTAAATGGAAAACCAGGAAGTGGAGGAACTCCTCCATTCTATGTGAGTTTGAATATACATGATAAAATACTCCATAATGCCATGCTTAATTCTGGGGCATCTCATAATCTAATGCCCAAGGCTGTAATGGAAAGATTAAATCTAGACATCACCAAACCCTACAAAGATCTCTTTTCTTTTGATTTAATTCAGGTGAAATGTTTAGGACTAATCAAATATTTGTGTGTTACATTGGTTCAATACCCTGCGAAAACCATTTTGATGGATATAGTAGTAGCAGATATTCCTCCTAAATATGGGATGCTATTGTCCAGATCTTGGGGTGCAAAACTCGGAGGATATCTTCAATTAGACATGTCATATGCTACTATTTCATTGTTTGGCCAACCTAAGAGACTATACAGAGAAACCTTGATGAAATATGTAGTCAGTAGTCAGGAGAAACCTGAAAATTTGCCCATCTACTCAGTACACTCTGATATGGACTCATTTATTCTTTATAATGTTGAATCTGATCTTCCCACTGAACTAGAAGTACCAAAAACAGAACCAAAAGAAACTGCAAATAGATCTAGTGTTCAAATCCAAGAAATCTCTGAGGAAAAAGAAACATCAGAAACCCAAGAAAAACCAGAAGAAAGTAAAAAATTAGATCTCACTGTTAAGAAAGTTCCTGAAACGCCTGATACAAATTATGAACATGAAATTCTTTGGCATTTAGAATTTGATGGGTCAGTTAATAAGTTAGGAGCAGGATCTAGAATTTGGATACATAACCTTGAAAATGATCATGCTGAAGGCCATGCTTACAGATTGAACTTTAAATGCACTAATAATATGGCAGAATATGAAGCTCTTTTGTTAGGGCTTAAACTTGTCAAAAATTTAGGGGCAATTGGAGTATCTGTCATAGGAGATTCTTATTTAATCATTCAACAGATGAATGGTGAATATTTGACAAACAATCCCAGATTAAGAGAATATAGAGGAACAGTTGTAGAGATTCTCAATACTTTTCTACAGGCTCAGCTTTCCAAAATACCAAGAAAACAAAATTTGCATGCTCATAGTCTTGCAATGTTTGCTAGCACTTGTAAATTACCTTTTTAACCTCATCATCATTTCACAGCTGAGATTAGACACAGACCTGCTATACCAGACAATTTTAAGAATTGGCAAGTGTTTGTAAATGGCAATCAGATTAACAATTTTTTGACTTTAGAGAATGAATTTTCTAACAGTAACATAGATGAAGATAGAATCATTGAATATGATCAAATAAATGAACAAGAAATAGACATTTCAGAAGAAAGTGCAACACAAATGCTTCATCCAACGAAGTTCACCAAAAAATAAATGCAGGACCTTAAAAAAATGGAGGTTGATGAGCTTATAGAAGATGAATCTGAAATCATTAATTTGAAAGATAATCATTTTCCTAAAGGATTAACTCCTTTGGAAGATATTTTCGATTCTAATGATATTCCAAAGAAACCCAAAATGGAACCATTGAAATCTGATGTTGAGGAATATAATCTGGGGACTGAAGAAAATCCTAAAATAATAAAGTTATCTAAATCTTTGCCTCCTAATAAAAAATCAAAATATGTTGCACTAATAAGAGAATTCCAGGATGTCTTTTCCTAGAGTTATGAAGACTTAAAATCATATGATACTTCTATAATTCAACATACAATACCTCTAAAACCAGATCAGAAACCATTTAAGCAAAAACTGAGAAGAATCAACCCTGTATTGTTTCCTTCAATTGAAAAAGAAATCAAACGAATGTATGAAGCAGGGATAATTGCTCCTATTAGATTTTCAGAGTGGGTGTCTAATTTAGTCCCTACTAGGAAGAAAACTGGAGAGATCAGATTATGTGTTGATTTAAGAAATGTAAATAAGGTTTCTTTGAAGGATAATTACCCTTTTCCCAAAATGGATCACATTTTGCAAAGGGTAGTAGGTGCTTCAAGGATTTCTCTTCTAGATGGGTTCTCAGGATATAACCAGATTGTAGTTCATCCTGATGACAAGGAAAAAATAGCTTTTACAACACCATGGGGTACATTCAAGTACGTTAAAATGCCATTTGGACTTAAAAATGCTGGAACAACCTTCCAAAGAGAAATAGACATTGCGTTTGCAAAAGAAATTCATGACTTTATTGTTATATATATAGATGATTTAACTATTTTTTCTAAAACAGATCAGCAACATTTGGACCATCTCAGATAAGTATTTATAAAATGCAGAAAGTATGGTATCTCTTTGAATCCAAAAAAGTCCTTATTTGGTATTGAAGAAGGTAAAATTTTGGGCCATATTATTTCCAAAGATGGTATTAGAATTGATCCTGCTAGAATAAAAGCTATAATGCACACACCTCATCCTAGAAATATCAAAGAACTTCAAGCTTTCATAGGAAAAATCAATTTTTTGAGAAGATTCATTTCTAGTTTAGTTGAATTAATTAGATTTATTAATAAAATGTTAAGAAAGAATTCAAGTATTAAATGGACAGTAGAGGCCAAAAAATCATTTGAAGAAATTAAAATGGCTTTGACTAGAACACCAGTTCTTACCAGTCCACAATTTGATAGAGACTTCATAATATTTTCATTTGCATCAGAACATACTATAGCAGTTGTTTTATTACAAAAGGATGATCAAGGATGTGAAAAACCTATAGCCTTTTTTATTAAAGCACTAAGAGATGCAACATTATAATACAACGTCATGGAAAAACAAGCTTTTTCACTCATAAAATCCATCAAAGATTTTAGAATCTATATATTGTATCATACTATAGCAGCTGTTTTATTACAAAAGGATGATCAAGGATGTAAAAGACCTATAGCCTTTTTTAGTAAAGGACTAAGAGATGCATCATTAAAATACAATGTCATGGAAAAACAAGCTTTTTCACTCATTAAAGCCATCAAAGATTTTAGAATCTATATATTGTATTCCCATGTGATAGCCTATGTACCAAATGTTGTTGTCAAAGACATCTTAACTCAAGATGGAATTGAGGGCAAAAGAGGTAAATGGATTGCTACCATATTAGAGTATGATATTGAAATAAAACCTACAAAGCTTATAAAAGGACAGGGATTGGCTCAACTTATGACAAAAACAAATTGCCAAGCCCTGGATATTAATGAACTGGATAACGAATAGGAGATGGCGACTCCACAAATCTGCCAGGCCTTCTTAGATTCACCCCGGTATGCTGATATAATTTATGTATTGTTAAACCTGCAGGCTCCTCCAGGGTTATCCAGAACAAAGAAGAGGTTTTTAAATATGACATCTTTGAAGTATTGTATTTTAGATAATGTTCTCTTTTGGAAAAATCATGATGGTATTCTATTGAATTGTTTGTTAAAATATGAAGCTGACAAGGCTCTCAATGAATTCCATGCAGGAGACTGTGGTGGACACCTTTATTGGAAATCAACTGCAGATAAGATCCTAAGAGCTGATTTTATTTGTCAACCTTGTTCTCTGATGTAAAGAAATTTGTCACTGCTTGCCATAAATGTCAAATTTTTGAAGGCAAGAGAAAAATATTACCTTTACCGTTGAAACCAATTTCCACTGAAAGACCTTTCCAACAATGGGGCCTGGATTTCATTGGAGAAATCCATCCTCCTTCTTATGGACAACACAAATGGATCCTCACTACCATAGACTATTTTACTAAATGGATTGAAGCAATTCCTTCCAGACAAGCCAATGACACTGTGATCATAGGATTCCTAGAAACCAATATATTATCAAGATTTGGTCGTCCTGAGAAAATTATAATTGATAATGATGTTGCCTTCAAATCTAAAAAGATGATAAGTTTCTATAATAAATATCATATCACCTTAGGCCATTCCACAACCTGTTACCCTCAGGGTAATGGACTGGCTGAATCCTCCAACAAGAGTCTCATCAATATTATTAAGAAACTATTGGAGGAAAATAAGAAAAATTGGCACAAGAAACTTACAAATGCACTATGGGCAAACAGAATCACCACCAAAAAATATATTGGGACTAGTCCTTATGAGTTATTCTATGGTATTGAGGTTGTATTTCCTTCATCTTTAGGAGTTCCTGTAATGAATTACTTCAAGAAGCTCAGGTTGAGCCAAATGATATTCAAAGAAGAATAAATCATACTATCAATTTGCAGCATACCAGAGAAGAAGTTTATCAAAGATCCCAAGTATTGCAGGAGAAACTAAAGAATACATTTGATAAAAGGACCAAGGCAGAATATTTTCAACTGAGAAACAAAGTTTTAATATGGGATTCTAAAAGAGAGGATAAGGGAAAACATGGGAAGTTTGATTTCCTGTGGAAAGGACCTTATATTATTGATGCTTTACAGGGAAATTATACATATTTTCTGAAAAACTTGGATGGTACAGAAATTGAAGAAGGACCAGTTAATGTTCGAATGTTGAAACATTACTTTGATCCTATTTATTAGGACAAATCTTATTTTTAACATGTACATACTGTATCCTTTGTAATGTCACAATTTTGAGTCGATAGTAACTTATTGGAGTTGAAGCCCGAGGAGAAGGCCCTAAGCTTCAGAAGTATTACTGTCATGCATATAATAAAGCAACAAGCAGAAAAAGATTCCATGGTTCAGCCAAAATCATTTTGAGGGCAACTGACCTACTGTTCTTGACTTTTCACCAGGAAAAGCCATCCCCAAGTGGAGCCAGTGTTAGACTCCTATACCTATATGTGTCATATTTCATGATTGTCTTGATGGACTATGTAATATTTTCATACCTTTTCTTGTTGTAAAGGTTTTCCATATTCTCAAAAAATCAAAAAAATTAAAAAATGTAAAGAGGGTATACCCTGAAATAAAAATCAAAAGGTGAAAAAAATAAAATGGCCAAAAAAGTGAAAGAAAATGAACCCCACCAAAAGAAAGGCCAAGGAAAGTGTGCAAGTCTAAATGCCACTACCTTTTTTCTTTGATGTAATCAATAAATTGTGTGCAACTTGTATCTTATGCCACAATTTATGAACATTCAAACAGTTTAAGCTTGGCTAGTTCATCTTTCAATTTTATATTTTAGAGATAGAGAATAAAATTTGACCAAACTATTTAATCTTGGCAGATAAGTAGATAGGTAGAGTAAATAAAAGGAGCTCAATAGCTTAATCTGAGCCCTTGGATGTAATAAGGTTAGAATTAGATAGATTTTTAGATGTAAAAGAAAAGTGTGATAAGGGTTTGCCAGTCTAAGTGCACCCTAATAAAGAAGAAAAATGGTAGGGTAAATAGGTAGGGTAGGTAGATGTTGTTGCAGAATTACATGTGATGGATAATGACTCTAGATGTGTTAAATCTTTACTTTCATCACAAGTGCAAAAGGCAAACAATACACTGGAAGAATTTCAAGCAAAGCAAAGTCAGATTATTTAACTTTCCCTTTCATTTTTCCCTAAAAATTTCACTAATTTCCCCTAAGTACTAAGGTATTTAAATATTAGAGGGGCTCAAGGCATTTCCTTCACCTTTGGAGGGACTAGACCCTCGGCCTAATAATTGGAAAAAACCTGAGTACTTAAAATCATTCATCATGACATTCATTCACCTGTAAGAAATATTTTCCTAAGTAAAATCCCATTTTATTTAGGAAAATCATGCAATATTTCACAAAAACCCTATTCATGCAAGCATAAGTTAAATACATTACTTTAATGTTTTACACTTAGCGCTTTAGTTCATTTTTTCATATTAATTTATAATTTTATTATTTAAATCCCCATATAAAATTCGCCCTTCTTCCCGTATTATTTTAATAAAATCCTCAATAACTAATATCCTGCCCCTTTGGTTGAAAAATAACCATATAATTATGTTAATTGTAATTAATTGGTTGAATTACTGATTAATTAAAAAAACCGCTACCCCGCCATATAAAAGGGATTAATTAACCCTCCAGGTTAATTAATAACCTAATCCGCCAATCAAATCACCCTCGATATGATTATTTAATATTTAATCATATTGGGCCTGCCCTTTATCTATCAGTCATTTCCATGTCCCGACGACCGTTTGATCAACTGATTCAAAATCAATAGTTATTATCAATATCGATGGCCATCCTCGTCCAAAAGATAACGCGCAATGGCCAAGTGTTTTTCTAAATAGTGCGACGCCACACATCGTTTATCGTATGGAATCACTCGCCCTCCACTAAAAACCGCCCTTCCTCAAAAGAGGTGCGATGGAAACCACATACTTCCTGCTTCCCCTGACGAAACCTCTGTACTTGCTGACGTCATCCATTAAAATAATAAAAAACCCGCCAAACTTTGACTTTGCAAATAAAACAAATGTGCCTGCGTCATTTTCATTATTCTGTGTAACGACCAAAGTCTCATGTAGAAAACTCCAAAACCAACTGTCGAACGCCATAAACTGCTACCTTGCTGAGGAAAATTGCAGCCAACACAGAATTACTGAAGAGGACAGTAGCAAGCCAAATCATAGGGCCTGCCTCCAGCACATTCTCAAAAGAAGGAAATAGCACAACATCAGTTATCATTTTTCTTATCTATGAGACCATCTGTCTCTAAGGTTGTTGTAATATACTGATGAGTCATCCTAGATTATATCTCAAGTTGTTATGAGATATTTTTTATAAATTTTTGTATAAATACTCCCTCAATCGGAGTATTGCGGGTGGATTCTTAGAATTTGCTATAACATTGAATATTTTGGAATAAAGTGCTATTGGAGAAATATTGTGTGGCTAGCTGGATGAGGATTTGATGCGAAAGACCTTTTACAGGATTCATGTGTCAAACTACGGATCAATAAGTCACGTATCTCTTGTGTGTTGAAGTCTTTATATTTGTTTACTACATCATCTGTGTTTCATTTCTGAATAATTAATGAAAAGGAATAAATCATAAAGTGCTTAAGTGTAATCTTATTTTAATCATTGTTATTCTAAATGTTTTCTTCTAAACTGGTTTTAAATAGTGAATTCTTAACTGCTCCTGTTTTACTAGTTTATGCATTTTGATTATTTAGTGAAGAATACTTCATTGCTCTTTATTAATAATCACTCAATTTCCCTCATTCTAATGTGTTGAAGGATTCTTAATTGCCCTTCATCCATTTGAGTTTCATCCCATTCACTTTAAGATCTATAATTGTTCCCTGTTTGATTATCTTTCCCTGTGAAACCATCTTTTGTTAAGAGACTTAATCCAGTTAAGTTATCCTCTTTGACTCCATTAGCCCAATGGAATAAACTACGCAATCTTTCCCTCAGCTATTGAATTCCACCACCCAAATTAAAACAAAACCCTTGGACTTTATAACTAGCCCGATATATTCTAAAAAAAAGCTAAATTATACAGAGAGAGTGCTCTCTGGGTACATATTGGCTAGATTCTGTACCTAAAAGTTGGTTTGTGGTTACCTCGGACCCCTTTCCTCTTCCCAACAACTTCAAGGAAAATTTGAGTGATAACAAATCGTACAGGGGGTTCGACAACAACTCATAAATTTACATTTGATAGGATGCATCATGGCACCTTGGTCGTCACTCTCATTAATGGTGATGGGCTTCGCATTGGTTAATAGTTGACCTCAATGGCTGGTAATACAATGAGATCATTACACATTCAACATCAACACCTTAATTCATGTGCAATGGACTGTACATAGATGGTGGAGAGATCAGTTCCAATTCCTGCATAAGAATGAATAGCTACTTCAATTCCTGCAGACACAGTCTCAATTCCTGTAGAATATTCGACAGACACGGTATTATTTCTTGCAGACACAGTCTCAATTCCTGCAGAAGTGTAAAAAAAAAACGGTTTCAATTCCTGTAGAAGGCACATTCTCAATTCCTGCAGAAGGGTTGAAAAACACAGTTTCAATTCTTGTAGAATGTTCAACAATCACATTTTAATTTTTACAAAACATTTGAGATACACAATTCCATTTCTTACAGCAATGCCTTGGGTTCCTAAAAGAAAAAAAGTATAGACAGAACATTATTTTAAATTATGTGATATAGTACTAACAGTGATTATGGATCTAAGTCATGAATTATGTGATCAAATGTTTGATGTAATGTTAGTATGTTATCATTGAAAAGACAAGCAACGTAATCAAGGACTAGACCGTTGGAGGTAAGCTCGGTAAGGTACAATCGGTGATAAGATGCTTGAGGTAAGGTATAATGACGCTTTAATTTTAAAAAATTTCATGACTTAGGGTATGGTAACCCTTCTGGTGAAACAGAGTTGTAAGTCATTGACGCGTAAATCCCATGACCTTTCATCATGATTCTGACATCATGGTGGTTTTATTTCTGATGCCCATCTTGCAGGTTGGATCATGATGGTCATCATGATCATGACCTACCTTTCAAAAATTCCATGCTTTGCGATCTTTCCAATTTAATCTCTTTCTTTGTCAAGAAATACATTGCAAATGTCTCATTCTGCATTCCGTAAACTGTGTGCATTACTTTCTCCCTTCTGCATTCTTGTGAGCTACATTCACTTTATCCCTTCCTTCCTCATCCGCTCTGTCCATGTCCTCCTTTACCATGTCTAGACCATGACTGCCTATTCAATTTGAGCCAAAAATCCTCGCGTTGTTGGAAGCTGACCCTCGTAGCAAATCAAGGATATAAAAAGTAGGATGGTTTCCCTTCTTTTATAATTCAAGTGGCCATAACTCCGAAGTGACGAAGTCATTCACCTTAAACCTAATTGGTAATAAAGCATAGGCCAGAAATGTTCAATTTAGGTTAACAAAGGATTTAGTGGTGCGGGCATGTGGGGTTTCACAAGATGGGGAACAATGGTTTAAGAACTGATGCTAATGTGTGTGTCTTTCCTTCAAAAGGATCATTCACACCCTTACTGGGGCAAGGGGAGTCCACAATATTTTTTGAGGAGTAAGCACAATGTTACACAGTAATTTGTCACCGTCCCTACCATTCCCTGTCCCGCACAATGGAGGACCCATTTTGTGACCTGTGAACATTGTCATGCCTTGAAACCATCATCAAAGCATTCCTCTAAGCATGAGCTTTAATTTCCCTTAAGACATCTCCTTGCAAAAATCATGAAAAACATCTCCTTTTGCATTGGCGCAGGCAGACAGTTCAGCACTCGCGCCAATGGGGGAAATCCTGCAAAGAGGTCGCGCCAACTGGCGCTCTGTACCAGAGCAGTAGTCGCGCCAGCCAATTTAAGGAGTGTTTTTTAAATAAAGATGGAAAAAGTTGTGTTTCAACCAACTCAGAAACCATTTCCTATCTTGAGTTGGGAGGTTTGGCTGCGGGAGTTCTATGGAAGGGAAGTGGTTTTGCCACCTCCCATGGAACCTTCCTTGTTGATAGGGCCAATCCCACAATAATAGGGATCCCAAATCCTTCCTTCCCCATCTATAAAAGCCTGCACAATCCCATGGCAAGCTAGTCTGGAAGTGCCTAAGCTTTAAATCTCCATATTCCCAAGAGCCTTTGTGCTGTAAAGAGCCCTCTTTTTCCCTTAAGGCCGACTCAAGTAAGGAGACTATCGTCGAGAGACTCTGGAGAGGTTTTCCCTTTCCCTGGCGAGCTTTGCGAGACATGAATGACTGGAGACCCGTCCGAAGGAGACCACGACGTCAGAACATTGGTTGTAATCTCTCTTCATTTGTTATTTAATGAATGATTACGATTATGGTTCCACTCTGTTTTCCATCATGTTAATATGAGTAATATCCTTTCTGACTGATATTTAGTTACGTATGCCGGATTTTATGCTTGTATCTGTTTGTTTCTTGCATGTGCAAGTGTCCATTCGCGGAGATCGTGGGAGGATCGTGATCTGCTGAGGATGAGGAACGGGAACACTTTCTTCTTCAGATCATAGCATTGGATTCCAGGTAGGCTTCCATCCTTAGTCTTTTCATTCGTAACTAGGAACTTGCGTCGTAACATTTTTTATTGTTGCTAGACCCCTGCTGGGCTAGTAGGGATCGCCTCTGTCTGCAGAGGGGATTTACCTCCTCAACAATTTGGCAACCATACTAGGGATCGTCCAGATTTTACTGTCTCGCTTGGATTGTCTCGTTTGATTGGTTTATGATTTTCCTTGCTTGGTTAGCCTTTTGGGCTGGGTTCTTTTGCTGTTTTTTGCTTCTTGGTTTGCTTAGTTTGCATTGATCTGCTTCTGGAGTAGTTCTTTTTTTTAATTTTGGCAGAGAAACTCGACTGGTGCAATTTTTAACCCGACAGTCATGCCAATTGGCGCATGTTGCTTTTGTTTAGTCCGCGCCAATTGCTTTCTGGCGCCAGTTTCAGCCTTACAGTCGCGCCACTCCTGTAAGGTTTTTGAGTTTCGTCATTTTTTAGCTCTCTGGGTTTGGTCAGTGTTTTTCTTCTTGATTTTCCGACTGCCTGAGTGTGTTGGAGCCCTGTTTGACTGGGAATTCACCTCTGTCCTTTGGTTGTTTGCTTTTATCTATCGATTTCACGTTTTGAGCCCTAGCGCATCTAGTGGCTTAGTGTATCGAGCCCTCCTTGGGAGTTTTGGTGTTTCGTTGTCCAGTCGACTTCTTGATTGATTCTCCACATCCTCTTAGTAGTTGTTCATTGTTTTTTTGTGATTTTTGGGTGATTGTCCATTCCTTCATTCAAAATTCGTTTGGTCTTGCTTTGGACCTAGATCACACGGTCCATTGGAGCCTTTGAGTCTTTTTCTTGGTTTTGAGAGACTTTGGTCGATTTGGGATCTGATTGTTGGTGTCATTGAGTGAAATTTTTTTATTTTTCTCTCTCAATATCGTTTCTCAAGTTGTTCCATTTGTTTTCAGTTTGTTAAGTGCATTTAGCTATCAAACGTTGAAAATCAAAAAAAAAAATCTCTTGTGCTTTTGGTTGAATTAGTGCAAATTGTAATCTTTTCGATTTTACTAGTGATTAGTGATTTGAATGAAAAGTTTTCAATTTCATTAGTTGCATTAGAGGTCTCATTGTTTGTCTTCCATTCATTTCATTTGTGTAAAAGCTCTTAACTCTTCTGTAACTAGTTTTCATCGAACGAAATGTTGGACTGTGGCATGTAGCTTTGCATTTAAGAGTCCTTTAAGACACTACATACGATAGGGCCTGAAAATTGAAACTTAATTGAAGATCAACTGTAAAATTTATTCAATTAACCTAAGGCAGCATTGGAATTTAACGAAACATTTTTAGAGGTCTAGGCTAGAGACGTGTTCTGGCGTCTTTAAACCTAGCAGCTGTCGCTCGTCGTTTGGCTTTAGACAGTGCTAGTACGGACTTGTGCTCCCCGTACCGTCGCATATATAAAGGGAGACCCCTCTAGGTTTTCAATCCTTTATCCACAGGAAGCCGATTCTGTCGCCCTATACCCGTGATACACCGAACACAGCATTCGGGGAGACTACCTGCACGTACGGAAAGTCCTTGGTCGATTTCTGTTTCATTATTGAAACCAAGGTGTATATTGCAGTTCATGAATATTTGGTACACCCTTTGTGCCTAGTATTTCATGAGTAGTCATTTGGTCTTTTTTGACTCCCTAAACTTGAAAATACCGTCAAGCGCTTGTCCTTTCACGCTTGTGTCAAATCTGAAAGAGATAGAGTCACCTTTTTATCGTTTCTCGACTCTTAAAATATGAAACGGTAGAATTTCTTACTTTCCAATGTGGTAAAATTAATCGCCCACGATTACACACCCGTTTAAACATTGCTTGTTGACCGTTTGATCGTGTGTCTTAACTCGTTTTCAGCCCGTGTGTGTGTTTGCTCTTTTTTCTTTGGTCTTTTGCCACAGTGGCGGAACCTTCGGTTTCGTCTACTGGTAGTCCTTACACGGACGATTCTTCAGAGGCTTCCCAATCTTTTGTTGAACCACAGCAGCCTGTTGTTTCTGAGTTTCCTGACGGGGGACCGGTTCTCGCTGAGCAACCCTTTGGAGGACCAGTTGAGTTCAATTGGCCCTTTTCGGACCCTGTGTCTGAATTGAGATTAGGAGCTGATTTCCTTTCTCTTACATCGGGTTCGCCTTTTGTTGCTGCTGTATTTCCTCCTAGTCCTCGCCGTCTCTTGCGTGATTTAACGGCAGGATCAACCATGAGTGATTCTGGTGAGGAAATCCCAACGTCCGGTGAAGACTATCAGCTCTTCCCGCGTAGATTGTTTGAGGGAGACAACTCTGAGCTGGCTAACATGTCAACAGCCAGTCCTTCTTTACCACAGGGATACAGATCTCTGGGTCAGATCATTTCAGTTGCAGCCTCTATGGGAATATCATCTCCTGCTTCGAGGCCAGCTGCTACTACACCCGGGGTGTCTCCTCAGACGCCCGTCACTTCTGTTCCCGTCCGGCCCACTGTCTGTGTGGCCGCCTCTTCTCCTGTTGTCTCAGCCTCTGCTACTAGGGCTGGGCCAACTCTTGAAGATGTCTATCTAGCCACTGCTATACCGAAAAACATCTCTCCGGAGGAGTATCGGTTGTCTTTGCAACAGCCGAACGCCGAGGTTGGACCGTCCTCCCAAGATCCCTACCGATCTTACTTTTCGCACTATGCATAGGATGGTACTCCCATGTATGCTTTCCCAGGTTAGTATGACGAGCACGGGGAGATTTTGCGTCTACCCGCTCCTGAGGCTTATCTTTATGCTCAAGGTTTACCGTATAACCAGGCTTATAACCCGCAAGGACAGCCTTTCCAAGGCCAACCTGCGGGCCAACCTGGCTATCTTTATGATCCACAGGGGCAGCCCATCCAGGGCTACCCTGGGGGCAGCAAGGGCCATCGTACAGTCCGCAAGGACAGTATTACAGCCCTTCCGATCAACCTATCCAACCTCAGCCGGGGTACCAACCGGGACCGGTCTATGGTCCTGGGGGGAAAATCCAGCCTTCTTTACCGATGCAACCGCAGTATCCTGTTGTTTCTAATGTTGCATATCAGCCAGGACCATCCTATGGTTCTGCTTCAGGTCAAACCAGTCTCCAGCAAGTACCTGGTCCTGTTCCACCACCAGGCCAATCGGCTCATCTGGTACAACCCGGTGTTCCACTTCCAGGCCAACCGACCCATCCAGTGCAACCTGGAGCTTACTTACAACCAGGTCAACCTGCGCAACCGAAGCCGCCTGTCTATCCGAGTCAACTTGGTCATTCAGGTCAGCCCTCACATCCGGGTCAACCTGTTCACTTAGGTCAGCCCTCTCAGTCGGGTCAACCTGTTCATTCAGGGCAGCCCGCTCATTCCATTCACCCTGCTCAATAGCTGACTCATTCAATGCCACAGCCAAATCAACAGCTGCACCCTACATATCAGGCTCCACAGGGTTCCACTTTTCAGCAGCCTACTCATCCTCAGGGTGGTTATTATTCTCATGGTCAGTCTCAACTGAACTATAACCACCCTAGAGGCTCTCAGTATTATCCTCCTCCACCCGGTTTTACCTACACTCAGCAGCCAAATCCAAACGGTGCTTATACAGGGCCGACACCTAATCAGGGTCTGTATCCTGGTTATCAAGCCCCACACTATGGTTACCAGCATCCAAATCAGTCTGGTTATACGACCTACGCCCCCTACGGTCAGAATCCTGCGGGACAGAACCCGTGGGGGCAAGGATATTCACAACCATCGTGGAGTATGGGTACCGGACCTCATCCTGGGCCTGGCATGGCAGTTAATCCTCCATTGCCGTTCCTGGCTACCTTGGAACTGCCGGATCTTTCAAATTTGACCAATGATCTGATTTTACATAATCCGTATTGGCCTCCAGTTCCTACCAAGATACCAGGTGATTGTCCCAAGTTTGAGGGAAAAGCTGGAGAGGACCCCCAGGCGCATGTGATGACGTATCACCTTTGGTGTTCGTCTAACTCTTGGGTCGACGATTCGATTCGCCTGCGCCTCTTCCAGCGTACTTTAACTGGAGCTACTGCTAAGTGGTACATAGAGTTATCCCGTGGCATTTTCCAAGATTTCAACTCTTTAGCCATGGCTTTCCTCACGCATTTTCAGTTATCGGTTCGGTATGAAGCCGGGACGCACCTCCTGACTTCCCTGAAGCAGGATAAAGCCACTCACATCTCAGATCACATTCATGAGTGGCGGCGTCGTCGTAGACTGATCAAGTTTCACATACCTGATCAGATACTGACTCACTGGTTCACCACCTCCTTTGTGAATAAAACTGCTCAGGATATTGCGATGGGAGCGTGCGTGACAGAGGAATAAGCCATCGTGCATGCCCAATACCTGGACCTTGTCTATTCTCAGTCCGGCACGCTTTATGACATCTTGACAGATGCTCCACAGCCCGGAACCACTAAGGCTCCACCTACCCCTGCGGTGGATGGTGTCATTGGTTCTGTCTCTCAGAATTCGAAGAAATCTTTGAATGGGAAGCAGAAGGCTAATTCTTCCAACAATACCTCTGCTAATCCCGCCTCATCCGATTCTGGTAAAACCACGGAGGTGAATGCCGTTCAGGCCAATCCTGCGGACAAATCCTCCAAGGGGAAGAAGAAGGGCAAAGGAAAATCTAAATCTGATGCCCCAAAAATAGAATCTAAATCTCGAACTGAGGATGGCTCCCAGCGTAAACCGAAGTTCCCTTGCCTCATCTGTGAAGGGGACCATTATACTAAGGATTGTCCACGACGATCCGAGGTTAGTCATCTTCTTAAGGGCCCTAAAGGGACTCCGGCTGTTTTAAAAGAGCCATTTCCATCTCAGCAGACCCAGATGGTCGAACAGGCGTCACCATCTGCACCGTTTGGGTCTCAGGTTTTCATGGTGAAGAGTATTGCACCTATCTCTGTCGCTACGCGGTCGAAGGACTACAACGAACCAAGACAGGCATCCGGGAAGGCAGTTGCGGATGGGCCGCCTCCCCCACCTGTCTTTGGTCCGTTGGAAATCGAGAAGCTGACTCTTGAACCCGTCATGAAGCCACCTCCCAAGGGTGTTCTTCGAAGATCCTCTTATAATCCAAACACTCATGCCGCTCAACATTACAGTATTGTTGAGGATCTGGCACAGGCGCCATGTGCTATGTCTACACTGGAGGTTCTTCAAAGTTGTCCTTCACAACGGAAGGCTTTACTGTCTGCAATCGTGGCATCGATCCCGCCGACTCGGGCCTTCTCAGCTTCAATCTGGAGAATTTCACTCCCCGCCTTCCACATCAAATTGCGTTGGTTATTCAAGTCGGGATTAACGGTCTGAATATTCATAGGGCCATCGTGGATGAGGGTGCATCTACCTGTGTTATGTCCTCCACTTGCTGGAAGGCCATTGGCTCTCCAGCTTTTTCATGATCTCCCAATGCCCTTGAGGCATTTGATCGTCGGGAATCTAAACCCCTGGGCGTTCTCGAGAGTCTTTCGATCACATTACAGGGAAAAACTGTCAACGTAGAAGTAGAAGTGGTTGACGCTAAGCTCAACTACAATATACTTCCTGGCCGTAGCTGGACCCATGCCATGCTCTGCGTACCATCTACTGTCTTTCGATTCATTAAGTTCCCTCACGAGGGCAAGATTGTCACAGTGGATCAGTTGTCATTTTTCACCTCTAACTCTGAGAATAACGTGCCATACGTGGATCAAATTCCGAATCCCCCAGATAGTGTAGGGCCTGGTCTTTTCAAAGACCCAGTCCTCATGGGTATATTCCCCGCACCACAACCGCATACAGCTCAAGTCAACATGTTGTCCAGGACCGATGACCCCTGGCTTGAGAATCCATGCCTTTAACACCAGTAGAGATTAGCTACTGTGATATTTTTGTTGCATCGGACCCTCCACCTCCTCAGCATGCTCCTTCGAGCATGGCTCTCGACGTCTACTCCCAATCCCCTTGGCTCGGTCAGGCTGATTCACCTGATCCTCTCAGAGAGACTTTTCCTTCCGATGAGGCCATCATCGAAACTATGTCTCTTGAGGAGCTGCCTTGGGGCGATGGACATCATCGCTCCTCATTTATGCCTAGCTTGGGGGAAATGACTAATTGTCTGGAGCGTTATGCTACTCAGGTTCCTTCCCCTCCTCTTCAAACACCGATCTTGACGCATGAGGTTTTTTTCGGAAGGTAATCTGAGTAACATTACTCAAACTGTTCCAATCAACATCTCCATTAAACCGGGGATTGTTGAGAATATTCATGTGGGTGTGACTTGTTTTCCCGATGAGATTCAAGTCTATACTGAGCTTTTCAAAGAATTCAAAGATGTTTTCGCATGGTCTTACGAGGAAATGCCAGGAATTGATCCTAGTATTGTTGTGCACGAGATTCCAACCTATCCAGGTGCGAAACCCGTGCGCCAACACTTACGTCCCATGCATCCTCGGAAAGCCACCGCCATCAAGGCAGAAGTTGAAAAACTTCTGAACGCGGGTTTTATTTATCCCATCCCCCTTACAGAATGGGTGTCCAACATTGTCCCTGTCGATAAAAAGCAGGGTACAATTCAATTCTGTGTGGATTATCGCGACATCAATCGTGCCTGTCCAAAAGACAATTATCCCACTCCGTTTATAGACCAAATCATCGACGAATGTGCCAGGAGTGAGATCTATTCCTTAATGGAAAGTTTCTCAGGATATGACCAAATAAATATTGCACCTGAGGATCAACATAAGACCACATTCATCTGTCTGTGGGGCACTTTCGCGTACAAGAAACTCCCGTTCGGCTTAAAGAACGCTGGAGCCACGTTTCAGCGTGCGATGTCCTACGCTTTTCATGACATTCGCCATATCGTTCAGCCTTATCTGGACGACTTGCTAGCCCATTCGGGTAAGCGAGAGGACCATCCTGAGCATCTCTGCCAGATCTTTCTTCGTTGTAGACGCTACAATATCAGGCTCAATCCTCATAAATGTGTCTTCTGCATTGATTTTGGCCGTCTTTTAGGCTTTATAGTGTCGAAAGACAGAATTCGCCTTGACCCTCTAAAGGTCGAGGCCATCGTAAATCTCCCATCACCCTCCTCCCTGTATCAGTTACAGAGTCTGCAAGGGAAAGAAAATTTTCTTAGGTGCTTTATCCCGAATTATGCTGAGGTGGCCAAAGGATTCACTCGTTTGTTAAAGCAGAATGTTCCCTTTCACTGGGAAAAAGTTGCTCAAGAATCCTTTGAGAAGCTGAAGACGTTGCTTGTCAATGCTCCGTTGCTTCGTCCTCCTGACTACCACCGCGACTTCACTTTGTATCTAGCCGCCGCATTTAGCACCATAGCCATGGTCTTGGTGCAGGATGATGATCATGGTGATGAACATGTTGTTTATTATTTGTCTCGAAACCTTCTCAACCCGGAAACGCGTTATGCACATGTCGAGAATTTGGCTTTCGCAGCAGTACATGTTGTACAACGCTTTTGCCATTACATCCTTTTGCATATGATAACAGTGGTTTCGGACTGCAACCCTATGATGTATATTCTTTCTAGACAATTACTGGGGGGAAAGTACTCCAAATGGATTGTGATCCTGCAGGAGTTTGACTTGGAGTTCACCACTGCCAAGTCAACTAAATCACTGGTCTTCGCGGATTTGATATGTTCTCTCCCTATAGACTCTGTTCCCTCACACTCTGACGACCATATACTAGAGGACACACTTTTCCTTATCAGTACTCGTGATCCTTGGTATGGTGACATAATAGTGTATCTTCAGACCTCGACATTTCGGTCCGAGTTGGATAAAGCTGCCCGCCGTCGGATTCGGCACTAGTCCCAACCCTACCGTATAGTAGGAGATACCTTATATCGCATTGGAGTAGATTCGGTGCTCCGACGATGCCTTACCTTGGAAGAGGCTGAAAAGGTCCTGAATGACTACCACAGTGGTGCCTGTGGCAGACATATGTTCGGGTATGCTACTGCCCAGAAGATTCTGCGGGCAGGTTATTTCTGGCCTTCCATATTCAAGGATTGTATCACTGCAGTTCGTAAATGTCATCCATGCCAGATTTTTCAGCGCAAGATGCGCGCGCCGCCTTTGCCATTGCATCCCGTTATTACCGTCGGCCCTTTTTCGAAATGGGGCGTGGATTTTATGACGTGTAACCCTCACTCGGCCGGGGGGCATGCGTATATCATTGTCGCCGTCAACTACTTCACTAAGTGGGCCGAGGTGATGCCTACACTAGCTGCTGATGGGAAAATGACTACTCAATTTATATTCAACCACGTTATTGCATGGTTTGGGGTTCCTCAAGCCATCGTCACTGATCACGGTACTCATTTCTGAGATTACATGATGGCGGAGCTGACTTCAACGTTGGGCTTGCGTCACGACAGCTCAACACCATACTACCCTCAAGCGAATGGTCAGGTTGAAGCAGTAAACAAGGTTTTGGTCACTATGCTTCAGCGAACAGTTGGTATTCATAAATCCAGTTGGCATCTCCAACTGTTCTCAGCTCTCTGGGCATACCGAACATCTGCTAAGAGTGCAACTGGATTTACACCATTTCAATTGGTGTACGGTCTGGAAGCTACTCTCCCGGTTGAATGCGAGATTCCTTCATTAAAATTAGCTGTGGAGCTTCTACCTGGTACTTCTGCCGAGGAAGAATGTCTTCTGTATCTGGAACGGTTAGATGAAACCCGTCGTCTAGCTGCGTTGATTATCGAAGCACAAAAGAAGAGGGTCAAAACTCATTTTGATCAATCTATTTCTCCCCATTCTTTTATTGAAGGAGACCTCGTCCTCCTGTACGATCAAGCACATGATAAGCTTGGAGCCAGTAAGCTCCAGCCTATGTGGCACTAGCCCTATATAGTAAAGTGCGTTTTGAAAAATGGGGCCTACGAGCTTATAGATTATGAAGGAGTTCCGCTGGTGCAGCCCAGAAATGGGCTGTACCTTAAAAAGTACTATGCCTGAAGTGATTTGTTGGTGTGGTGTGTGTACATAGGTGTGTGATTTTCATTTGTGTGCATGTATAGTGTGGTGTGCTTTGTAAACATCTTTCTACTGATCAGGTCTTCCTAGTTGTGCAGATGTCTATTCATCCATTTGTTGGTTTTGCGGATGGTGCCTCCCGCAGTACCAGAAATCTGTCTTCAGCAGCCTGGGTAATTATGATCCTGCTGGTGAGTTGATTGACCTGCAAGGAGTGTGTCTATGATGTACCATGAACAACATCGTGGAATATAGTGCCGTGTTGGAATTATTAACCGAGGCAGTAAACCTTGGTATCCGTGAATTGCTCGTGTATCTAGATTCGCAACTTGTAGTGTTACAACTGAACGGACACTATTTGGTAAGGAACCCGTCCATCTTACGTCTGTATCTGCGTATTCGATTACTGGAAAGAAATTTTGACTACATTACGTATCATCATATACCCAGGCATTTGAATACATTAACAGATGCAGTAGCAAATTTGGTATTAGACAGACATTTGCACAATTTGTAAATCATCATCACATATAAAGAAAGATCCATCTAGAAATAGATATGCATATATATATAGATATCGAAATGTTTACATAGAGTGTGTCACATAAAGTCAAAATATACATAATCGTCTTAAGTACATCCGGAGACGATACGTCTCTCAAAAAAATAGGTGTGGTATAAATCCTAAGAGCTAATCCGCATGGTGCTCATGATAGCATGTGACTGCACGCACTAAGCGTCTCAGGATTCGGTGGATCCGACTCGGAACTCCCACCGTGTGGCGCTGGTATGCCATCGGTACGTCTGCCAGCCGGGCATAGTCTGGGATCCCGTGGGCAATCCCCTCGAGGTTCTGGATCAGCTCCTCTCCTCCGGTGCCCTCTCCCTGAATCTCAAGGGCGAGTTGTGTCCTCCGGGAGATTGGAGACATCCCAGCTGGTCTCTCAGGTCCCACATCTGCATGCATAGATGATCATGTTAGGACGAATGTGTATTAACAAAAAAAACATAAAACATAAAATCAAAATATGAGGTCTTACCCAACTCCTCGTCCCAGTCGTCTCCTTCTGGTAGCGGGAGATCTGGGTCCCCGGTAAAGTGAGTTCCTGCATAGGGCCAGTCTTCCACGACAATCAGCTGGCGCCGTAACCACCTAAAGAACTCCAGCCTCGAGGACATCTGTTGGCCACCTCCAGATCTGGGCATCAATGCTGCCCAGCGAGCCATTCTTGGCTCTCATGGTATCGGATCTGCCACTGCGGCCCCTTGGCCCTGGAAGATTGGTAAGCGTTCCAGAATGAGCGATACCAATATGGAACCATAACCGAACTGTTTTAGTTTTCCCTGTTTGCACTTTGTGAGCTGCCTTTTCATGTTGATTGTTACTGCTGCTGCCCAGTTAAACAGTAAGGGACCCATGCATTCTGAGGCCAGCAGGAGTTGGGCCTTTGTGGCCTCGTGCGGTGCCTGCGACCCTGCAGCCCGCGTGATGGTATGCAGAACAACTCTCAATGCCAGATCAGGGATAGTGTGGATATCCACCTTCTTGCTTCCTGATCCTGTTTGTGCCCCTCGGCACACTTGTGCCATCACTTCTTCCATCTTTTCCCCAGATGGTTTGCTTCCAGTCAACACCGGGATCAGACCTCTGCGAGACAATCCAGTGATAAAATAAACATCGGAAACCTCCAGCTCTAATACCTGGTCTCGTAACCTGAATACCTGGTCATGTTCATCCCAGATGCTAATTAAATACTGGAGGAGCTCGGGCTGAGCTCGTAAACACGGTGTGAGGAAGAACTTTTTCAGTCCACAGTTTCTAAGTGCATTCATGCAAGCTTGACTTTGCATGGCTTGTTCATCCTCTTCTCCATGCTCTCGTTCTTTCCATTCAATTTCCATTTTGATCGATTACCTGCATTCATATGGCCATGAACCCTTATTTAGATCTCTGATGAGTCTCAAATTCCATGCAATTTGGTCTAAATGTCGAAATTTTAGGCGGATTTTTAGGTTCGGCCGCTGGCGCGGGCCCTTTATATAAAAGAGCTCATTGGTGCGGGTCCGTGCCCCATACCCGCGCCAATGAGCGCGGCCCTAAATTTTCAAAAGTGGCTCTAGAGAACTGATTTACAGGGTAAAACTATTAAAAATTGGATGAAAATGAAGAGCAAGGGAGCGCCTCTTACCTGTAGCAGACGAGAAGCTGAATGGTCAACTGGATTTGTCGCAATCACCGTCAGAAGTTTCTGCTCCAAATGGACCACTGTTGCTTTTTACCGAGGTAAATAGTAAAAGTAATTTTATTTTTACCAATTTGACATATTTATAACTTTTTGACATAAAATGAGTTGTAAAAAGTCATTTTATCGAATATTTTTATGTGTTATGTCGAAAATGGATTTTACGCTTGCTTGGTATGTGCAGCAGCAGGTTTTTGCGACTTAAACGATGGAAACGAGTTGTATTTTATACTTTTTCGGACTCGGTAAATACACGAAAAAGTCACTTTGGAGTCATCTTTCAGCTCTTTTCTGACTCTCTAAACATGAAAAGATCGTCGAGGCCCTTGTCGTTTCGATCTCGTTAAAATGGACACGAATCGACATCTACCCAGTATACGTTTAACCCTTTTTCGGGCTGGGATAGATTGATTACGAAAAAGGAATACCCTAGCCTATCGCGACTAGGAGGTTTTCTCGGATATTGTTTTCTACCTTTTCGGATCCGAGAAACTATTTACGAAAAGGGACCTTTGGAGTTTACTTTTCTGCTGTCTTTTCAAACTCTCTAAACATGAAAAGACGCCGAGTTCTTCCTTTGTCAGACTCATTAAACCCTGATGACATCGAATTCAGGCGAAATGACGTTCTCCGAGTTCCTCCTTCCTAGGACTCGTTAAATGCACTAGGATGGATTCGCCCGAAGGGCGGACTTATATTACAAGCATATGCTATCCCCTTCAAGCTTGTTATCAAAAATAATTGGGGTACTCGCCATAAATGGTGGGGGAAAATGGAACCAGCATCATTGTCGTGTCGGCAGTATGTCGCTCTTGAACATGGCACTTGTCTGCATTCGTGTCGGGTTGGGGACATCTCATCTCGTTCTTCACTTTGCCTCCATGGGTTTGGATAATCCCTTTTGACCTCTCATCTGCTCATTGCCTCGTCACCATGACCTCTGATCCGTTGATGTCAAATACTGCCAAGTCCACTGTCGTGCCATTTATATGTTCAAGAGAAGTTGGCCTCTGCAAATATCAACCTTCCTCTGTTTCTCATACGATCTTGATTCACAACAAAAACATCATGTTCCTCTGTCTCGTGTCGATGATGTGGGAAAAATTATGGCCCACCTTCGATCAAGGTCACTTCCTGTCGACTTCAGCTCATTATCCAGGAAGTTGGTCTAGAGACTCCTTATGGTACCTTGGAGCCTACATGCCTTAATGGCAGGTTCGTCGCATTCGACGTGAGGTTTACATCATTGGCCTCCGATCGAGTGATTCTGCGGGTGTTCGACGTCAACTCATTTATTCGCACACCGTAGATTGTACCTGTAGTACCTTGAGGACCATTGTCATTATTGGTGGTTTCTCTCGCGTCTGTTAACAGCTTTCATCATTGGCTGGTAATCAGATGATGTTCTTGCATGTTCGACTTCAGCTCACATATTTGCATGCTTGAACTTGTACTTTGTTTGGGTCGAGATGGAGCGCAAGACCCTGGATTGTGTCTGTTGTAATCCAGGCTGCGATTGTGGATTATTATCATTATGTACATGACTCACTGATTGGATGGCTGCGACCATACCTGAGTCTATTTGTTTGATCTTAGTTGGATGGCTGCGCCCATACCCCGGATCCGGATTATAGCATACTCTGTTTCGGATGGCTGCGTCCATACCACATATACATCATGTACTTGAGATATCAGTTGTATCTTTCTGCGCAAGTTTTCCGACGGCGGGCCTTCAGTTGAACATGTTCTCGTAAAGCATTTCACCCCTCTCTCTCGGGCCTCATACTTTAGGGGGCATCTGTTACACAGTAATTTGTCACCGTCCCTACCATTCCCCGTCCCGCACAATGGAGGACCCATTTTGTGACCTGTGAACATTGTCATGCCTTGAAACCATCATCAAAGCATTCCTCTAAGCATGAGCTTTAATTGCCCTTAAGACATCTCCTTGCAAAAATCATGAAAAACATCTCCTTTTGCATTGGCGCGGGCAGAAAGTTCAGCACTCGCGCCAATGGGGGAAATCCTGCAAAGAGGCCGCGCCAACTGGCTCTCTGTACCATAGCAGTAGTCGCGCCAGCCAATTTAAGGAGTGTTTTTTAAATAAAGATGGCGGAAGTTGTGTTTCAACCAACTCAGAAACCATTTCCTATCTTGAGTTGGGAGGTTTGGCTGCAGGAGTTCTATGGAAGGGAAGTGGTTTTGCCACCTCCCATGGAACCTTCCTTGTTGATAGGGCCAATCCCACAATAATAGGGATCCTAACTCCTTCCTTCCCCATCTATAAAAGCCTGCTCAATCCCATGGCAAGCTAGTCTGGAAGTGCCTAAGCTTTGAATCTCCATATTCCCAAGAGCCTTTGTGCTGTAAAGAGCCCTCTTTTTCCCTTAAGGCCGAATCAAGTAAGGAGACTATCGTCAAGAGACTCTGGAGAGTTTTTCCCTTTCCCTGGCGAGCTTTGTGAGATGTGAACGACTGGAGACCCATCCGAAGGAGACCAAGACGTCAGAACATTGGTTGTAATCTCTCTTCGTTTGTTATTTAATGAATGATTACGATTATGGTTCCACTCTGTTTTCCATCATGTTAATATGAGTAATATCCTTTCTGACTGATATTTAGTTACGTATGCCGGATTTTATGCTTGTATCTGTTTGTTTCTTGCATGTGCAGGTGTCCATCCGCGGAGATCGTGGGAGGATCGTGATCTGCCGAGGCTGAGGAACGGGAACGCTTTCTTCTTCAGATCATAGCATTGGATTCCAGGTAGGCTTCCATCCTTAGTCTTTTCATTCGTAACTAGGAACTTGCGTCGTAACATTTTTTATTGTTGCTAGACCCCTACTGGGCTAGTAGGGATCACCTCTGTCTGCAAAGGGGATTTACCTCCTCAACACACAATCACCTATTCTTCTTCCTGCATATGTATATAATGTGTGAACGTCTCTTTGGCCTCGCATTTCTATTTCAAATTCGGATTCGAGGATAGTTTTGAGATAAGCCCCTAAATTTTCCATATTATTTGAAGATGTCCTTGGCTAAAATTTCCATGACCAGGAAAGAAATATTTTCCCATATAGAGGAAAATTTCTATCACTGTGGGCTGGTGAAATTCATCCTGATGGAGGTCCTCCAGAAAAATAAAAAGACATGGGAGGAATTTCTAGCTAAGAACCATTTTATGGAAGACGGGGACCCTGACTCTCTAGCGGCCGAGGAGGAATATCCAACAGATAAAGCTAAGAATAAGCCACAAACTCATGGACCATGAGTGAAAGAGGATGACAGGGATTAAGAAGTAATGGTGAATAGGGAAACCACTGTAAAAGGTTCCCAAAAAAAATGACCTTCTACCCCTATTAAAAGATTTATGAGGAGCCAAGCCACTATTGTGTTATACAACACCTTACATTTGTTTTAATAAATGGTTACCCTTTAGAAATAAATAGGAAATTTATTTTTAGCTTTAAAATATAAAAAACTAGGAAATAAAATATATATATTTTTTAGTTTTCCACTTTATTCCTTTAGTGCATCGTAAATCGCATATCTTATAACTTAAAAATACTTACAAATCCTCTAAGTTACGTGGGCTGCAAAATGCGCTAATATTTTTCGAAGTTATGTTTTAAAAACTTGCAAAAAACTTCAATTATCATTATAAACTCTTTATCGCATCGCACCTTATTTAAAACAATCAACTCATAAAGTAATTAGATATAAATGTGATTGCATGGACCCAAAGGGCCAACAAAGAATCAAATATAAATCTCTAAAGTCCTTTAAGAATGGTCGCTTGCCTTTTGAATGCACAACTTGCATTTCACATAACTTAGCCGTAAAACAAATTCATTATCGCATAAAAGTTGCGATGAGCAGTTTGCGCACATCGCATTTTGCAGCATTTATGGGTAAACATTACTAATGGTAAAAGATATTTATGGCGATGTGCGAATTAGCGTAACTTAATTTCTCGAGCATGTGAAATGGCTTATGTCGTATAAAAACTAAATTCTATATCTAACGACTTTAATTGATTGATGGATATTTCGTGTGAAGGTGTAAAATATTTTATTTTGAAATTATTATCGATGATTTTTGTTATATTTGAAAAGATTTATATCTATTCATGCACGTTTGATATAAACAATGGATTTGACTCTCTATTCTCTATACTTTTAATGCTCTCCCTGCTTACTTGAAATTAGGAAATCATTTAACGAATTATGGAAGATTGAAATGAGAAATAAGGGAAAAGAGATTTCTTAAGCGCTGCCTACTGAAGACTCAAATATGTCTCCCTTATTTTTAGATACCACCTGCAACAAGGAATGCAGCAGTTCATCATGGGAAAAAATGTATAAACTGTTTGAAGATGAAAATCCAAAAGTAATAACCAAAATCTCCACAACAGGCACGACATCTGCTTTAGACGCAACCTACTTTGTTGTTGCATGTTCATTTGTCCACAAGGTAGTGGCAAGGCCGAAAATTCTCCCTTACATAGACATGGTTAAGTGGGTAATTGACCATTTAAGCATAGATGATAGGAAATTCAAAGATTAAAAGGGAGAAGACATAGGGTCTTTCATGGAAGAATATTTACAAGAAATGCACCATCTACCCTCTCTGCAGCAGAAGTATGAAAAAGCTTTTTTTGCAAAGCTTTAGAGCATAACATCCAGATCTCATGAAATTCATCAAAGAATGGAAGGAAGAGCAGGGAAATTTGAAGCAAGATAAACTCGATACGTACCCAATTGCCTAAATTCCTTCCCCTTATTGTTATGTTTCTAGTATGTTTTATATATTGTTTTCAAAACCTGATACCACTAGTTTTTCAGTAGAATGGGTTCCATTGATTGACACAATCGTCAATTCCTCAATTCTGAATTGAGAAAACATCATATCCAATAGTTTAGCCAAACACATCGCATAATATAGGAATAAAAGGAGTTAATATAGAGAAATACCTCCCTTTTATATGTCTGCCTATGTCATGGGCGCAATCTTCCTTTCTTCTAGTTTTCCTACCATGGGATGGAAATGGACTATACAAGACCCTACCCCAATTCATATTTACCAGAGAGACCTTTCGGATTCAGACTTCCACCTACATTTCTATAAAAAAAATTATGGAGTCATACTTCCTATGAACCAAATAATATTCAATAAAGAGGTCCCTAGTGTTTCTGAAGAGGCTAGCGCAGATATTCTTCCTGTGGCTAGATGATTTGCAGCAAAGAATTTTACATAGGTTAGAGTATTCGGGATTTATGCTTCTCCCCATGTCCTTCCTTATTATGTTCCTAATAAAAAATTTGCACAAGAGATAGCTTACCAGTTTGTTAATGGTATCACTAAATAGCTAAAAGATTCTAAAAAGGTTGTTTGGCCTAATTTCCCTTTACAATGTGACACTTTTACACTTTATGATATTGGCCATACCTACAAGGAGGTTTCCAAGATTAACCTATTGAAATTAGCAGAAATTCCAAAGAGGCTATATGATCCAAATGATGTAATTAAAAATTACGTTGCAGAGCTCAAAATCAAGCCCTTTGTAAAGGAAGTAGATTGATTTGATGATCTCTTCCAAGGCATGGAAAATTTTTTAGATATAACCAAATTTGCATCCAGCCATCTGAGCCAAGATCATTTGGAAGCATTCCAAATATATAGAAATAAGATATTGCAGAGAGTCCCTCTCAATTTTTTAATTATTGAAGATGTCAATAGACCTACTCCAAGTATCAACTTGGATAATGAAGCAAAAGACATGTCTGAGGATGAATCAGGTCAATCACAACATCAATCTCACAATTTATATCACTCTGAAAATGAATCTGAATCCATAAAGGATAGCCCAAAAACTATAATTGATCAGGTAATCCAAGAGATGGAGATGCAGTAGCGAAAATAAATTAATGGAACAGAGTCAACTTCTCAAGAAGTTCAACACATTAATGACACACTAGATCAGTCTGAAAAGTCACAAACAAAGAATTTTGGTAGTGAATGGGAGGAGTTTTTTGAAGCAATAAACACTCCTAAAGCTAATTCCAATACTAATCAAGTAACTAGTTTTCATACTCTTGAACATTCCCAGAAAATAGTGGAAATTGTTAATCCAATACAAAAATTTCCAGAGACTCGTGATTGAGAGATCATACTAGCCTACCCTACAGAACATATAGTTTTACAAGTTGAATAAATTCCTTCACTAGAAATTTTCTATAGTCCTAGCTATAAGGATGTAGTTAAAAGGAACAAAAGAATAAGAACTGATAAACAGTCTCAAAACTCACAGATGAATCAATTGACATACTATGGAAGGATTCCTTACATGACCCTACAGAACATCTAACTAAATTATCATAGTGTGCAGGGGAATTTGCTACTGCCACCATTGATAAAACTACTGAATTTAGAGTATTGCTAAGGAAAAAGGAAGCAAGAATACAATAACTAGAGAGGTTTTTAAATGAATAAAAATCCAACTCTAGTGAGCAAATCAAAGAAAAGATGGCCCAATTTCAAAAGGATTTAGAAAGACATAAATTGCAACATCAAACAGAAATCAATGAGAAATAATCACAACTGGAAACATCAACGACCACAATATAAAGCCAACCGCAACTAGAGCAGTTTAGAACTAGATGTAAATGTTAAGTTAAATATAGAATATGAAGTATTTTGTCATCAAGCTTCTATGATTGGCTCTTATTGTGATTCAAATAAAATATTGTTCCAGAAAATAGCTATCCAGAAACTTGAATGTCAAAGACTTGAAAATAAAATTAATGAACGCATTCAATGGGAAGCATCAGGGTCAAGAAAGGAAGTTAATCTACCTCAGGTAGATAAGTTTCATAAGGAGATCATATTCATATATTGCGAAGCACAAATCAAGCAACCAGAGAAAGCAACAACGAAAACATCTAAGTTACCGAATGATATTATTGAATCTGTATGTGAACAACTAGTAAAAGAATAACTTCTCAAAGAGAACACATCTAAAGTGTTCTCAAAAGAAAAATAGATAGAAACACAGTGGAAGAAAAAAGCAGACACACAAGATGAAGTAATTAAGAAGGTAAATAAGTTTGCTCAAGAAAATTATTGGAATTTTCTGAGCAAACCTTATCATCAGTACCAAATTCTGCAATCCTTAAGACATTCAACAAAAATATCCCAGCCCATACTTTCAAGCGTAGTATTCAAGGGACAGGTCAGATCAAGGATTTCACAGCTAGCTCAGCTGAAGCCTATGATAGATATTTGTCAACTTCGTGACCAAATCTAGAATAAAGTGTGGAATTCATAAATCAAAGTTGTTATTTTATTTTCCTAGATTGTAGTTTAAGTTAGTCTTATGGGGATGGTTGTTTCAAACCTCCTCTATATTTTTGTAATAATATATTTTAGAAAATATTTATCTTAGTATTTAAACCCCTCTCATGAATTTAGAGAAGGGTCTAGAAATTTGTCAAATACATTTGAAAAGAATGCACCATTGTACGTTTGTGAATTCTTTGATGATTTAGTGGAACACATCTATTATATTTTGACAATTAAAGTTGTTTAACTAATGTTGCACTACTGTACTCTTTAAATTTCTTGAAAGTGAGAAGGAGTAGATCAATTACTGTAATTTTACATGAGTAGAACTTTGTACATATGGTACTTTTATTCACTTATCTTAAGTCTTTCATTATAGATTGACAATCATCTTTTGATTGCATTATATATTTGAAACATTATTATGGATGAATGTTACATGAACTTATGTTCTAATATTTTTCTATAGTTTCTTATTGAATGTATAATCACACATATGAATGTAATATATTTTTCACAATTATTCTAGTCAAAATATTTTGTTAGAAGAATCATTTTACATAATTTTCATCTCTTTCAACTGTTAAATGATCTATATTACTAACAGTTGAAGGATTTATTTTCAGATTGCATAAAATAAGAAACATCCTAGGTATATAATATAATAAATATTTTAGATATATGCATAAGATAGATTAAAACCATTTCCATTTTCATGTCATATAATCACACCCTGAAAATCATGCTTATTGGGAAACTAGTCCCATTACCCCCAGTTGAAGCCACTACACCAAATGGAAAAGGAGCTGCTTTAAGGTCCAGAATGGGTGGTTTTCCCCAATGTCTCTGTAGCAAAATTCCGATGCCTCAATAGCCACTAAGCTGGCTATTAAGGATACCATAAAAGGGGGAAGACCACCCAAAAAGTATGATAAAAGAAAGGAAAGTCCCATGGTCTAGCCAAGGCAAAGGAGAAGGTGGAACTGGACACATTTAATTACAAGGACACTATGTCCTTCCAGAGTCCTTCGTTGCAGGAAAGAATAAACGAAACTATGGAAGATAAGCAAGGGTAGTGGGACCTTAGTGTGCCCAATATTCCTAGGGACATGATGAGGGGGAAGATACTCCCCAAAGGAAGTGGTCTCAACAAGCGCTGGAAGAGACCATTAAAGAACTCACCATTTCAGAGTAGGCCTTAAGGAAGGAAAATGCGGCCCTGAAGGAGAACAGTCTCAGAATGCCGAAATATCATGAGGAGTAGCATAAGAGAGCGACCAGCAGTATGAAAAAGAAGAAGGCTCAAATATACCATCGGAAGAAGAAGAACAAAATGTACAGGGGTCAGATTCAGGTGGAGTCTAGTTGGGCCCAGTTGGATCATCTAGCTGTAGTGGCTATGGCCCCGGTGAATGACAGATTCTCTGTTTTCAAGGTTGCTACAATTTTTCTTGCATAAGGACATGCAAGAGTTTTGGTGTGGGCGAGATGTTAAGTCTCCATTTTGCCCATTTTTCACACCCTTCCCAAGCATTACCACCCCTATTTTGAACTCCTTATGCCCTTAGTTTTTCTTAGTTCGGATATATTGTCTAGTTTTCGCTAAAAGGGTACTATAAGCATAAGGTATGTCAAATTAACATAATAAGTGTCATTTTTCCTTAGAATTAAAGTATTCTTTGATATACCTTTATTTTTACTAAATTACCACTCCCACTATTATAGAACATATGTGCATATTTTCTTTGAGTTGAAGCAACTCCGCAAAATCTTAAAGATAGCACATGCAGCCACATTGCTGTAGAAGCTCTAGATTTCCTGCAAGAGTGCCAAATTTCTTGTAGTAGTTCTAGATTTCCTACAGAAGCCTCGATTTCCTACAACTGCTGATTTCGTATAGCAACATCATCGGTTGACTATGTTCTACTTATTTCCAGATCCAGAAAGGACATGGGTTATGTGGGGAATTCGTTACACATGAGGGCTATCCTATTGGATGCTTGGAGCCTCCATTTGAAAAAACTTGAAATTACAGATTTATTCTCGTGAACATATTTCCTACAACTTCAGCTATGTAACAGATATCATCCAATCCATGCTTTTAGTCATGGATTAGACTCAACAGAAGCTAAATTCGATAATGAAGATCCTTATTGTTGGTTGATAGCTTAGATTAGTCATTTGAGCCAAATATGGGGTTCAAATATTGGATAAAATCAGATGTACTTCATATTGTAAAGAGTTGTTGGTTTGGGATTCAACTGATAAGCAATATATCAGACTATAATTGGCTATAAATTTTTATATTAATACAATATCTTATGTTTTGTATACTTTTCTGAGCAACCTCTTTGAGTTTTAAAGGGGTTGTCAGTGAGGGAGGGCCCCCTTCGCTCACAACTCTTGCAACACAGTGTGTGTGTATTTAATTTTTTTTATGCAACAATAATTATTTTACATAGGTAATGCATTCTTTCTACAATCTAAGTAGAAGATTGTTAATTGATTAAATGATTAAGTTTATTATGTTAATGTGTTAATTTCATTTGATCAAAGCTTGGATTTACGATTGTCTAAGTTGGTTTCCTGATTGTTGTAATTTTGTCTTTTATCTTTTCATGGTCCATATAAACAATATCGAGATTTGTAGGAAAGAGGCATTAGTTTGTGTGTGTATGAATATTTAATTTATGAACACTTCAAGTAATCAACCTGCATATATTTTGCATAATGTCTCACATGCTTACCTACCCTAGGTTGACAATTTATGATTGGAAAATTATAAGTGTATAATTTGACTCAATAGCTCCCATATTTTTTTCACCTAAAAAATAATTTCATCCCATGTGATTTGTCTTATTTGGATGAGAGACATATTACCTTTCAACTGATTGTTTAGCTCTTTAATCTTGTGATGTGAAACTTGAAATTTGTTTTTGGCATGCTCTCGCTTCCCCTAGTTGTCTCAAGATATTTCTCATTGTTGTTGGCAAGAAAGAAGGTCTTTGAGTAAGACCCAGGTTCAAGAGAGAGGCCAACAAGGTTTCCGCAGTAGTCTACCACCACACCAAAATTTTCACCCTACTCTAAAGAGTAGAGAGTCTCACCTGGGGCATGTCATGGCATTATTAAGGTTATGAACAGATCAGATATCGACTAACCAAAACTATAGAGAAAAAAAGACAGAACCAGAAACTGCAAACTAATTTAGCTACCTTCCACAAGATGCTACTCATGAAGAATATTTAGGATGGATGATTAAAATTTAAAAGTGGGCAATACATTCATCGTAACAAAATGCTTAACATGGAATTTGGGACATCAAACACAGATAGAATTATATTCCATTATCAATAGTAGAAAACTACATTACTCCTCAGAGTTGATTACAGAAAGATGGATTAAACCATCTATAGAACATAACAGAACAAAATAGAACCAAACATAACAGAGCTCTCCTACGGATCTCTTCCTCAGCCCAATGTGTTGTCCTTGATGGCAACCCACTTGATGAAGATGATGGCAACCTACTTGATGAAGTTATTATTGACTTGATGAACTTGG